>OMPJ01010237.1:31298-86775 GCA_900312935.1 Carapus acus
TATCTAACTCAGTCTAAGGTCATCATCCCTTGGAAAAGGACTTGTGATGCTGAATGGAATGTTTTCATCTGGGCGGAGTAAAGGACAAAGGGAAAGATAAGACCCCGCTAAGAAAAAGGGTTGAGACCCAAGAAATTACCAGCATTTACCGCCGGGGGCACTGTTGTTTCAAAACCCCGAGTCATATCACCAGTTTTCAGTTAGTTGAAAAACGAATGATGACGTTTCCAACCAAATCACACAAATTAGCACGCTGGTGCCTCAGCTCTCATTAGTACTGAATTACAACTTGTGGCAGAGAACTCTGCCCTCAATAACCAATGCCAGAACTTTTCCCTCACCCCTGGCCTCACCTAAAATCATTAATTGCGCATCTCTAAAACACCTCTGAATGTGCTCTTAGTTGCAGAATACAGGGATAGCTTTCTGGTGTTGAGACAAGAAATATACAAGGCCTAAAGAGGAGGCATTGATTGCCTCATCCGTGTGCGCGGTGTGGATGTAGAGAGCTATGCAGCAAATGTATGGGGAATATTGCCATCAAGTGGTCACTTTCATCATGACAACAGCAGCGGTATGTGTGTGTGATTTAATTCTCCCACATGAGTGGAGGGGGGTCGCCCAAGAAAAAAAAACTGTCGACTTAAATTATTCTGTATCCCTAAATCAACTCAAAGCATCTGGGCAAGATTGAAAGACATTGGCTCTACCTTTGCAATTACAAGTTGAGGAATCCTCGGGCAAAGAACTGAACCAATTACCACTTGACGTTGCACCACACAGGATGAATGTACAAGAGCATTTAGAAAAAAAAAAACGTGGTGTTGCAAAAAGAATGACTTTCCCTCTAGCCGAGGGAACAGATAGACTTCATTCTGAGGGGCCATCAGGTGCAGACTGTGGTAATGTTTACTTAGCAGTAGTTTTTTGCGCTTCAAGGTATGAGAAGAACAGCTTTACCTGAAGAAGCAGATGGTACTTCAGGACTCTCTGCATCGGGACAACCAGAAGGTCCCGCAGTGAAAACTTCCCATTGTTGGCCCTCTTAGAGCACTCCTGGAACATAAGGTCATAATTATTTCTATATTTGTACATAATATTCATCAAATTAATATACGATCAATTGTTATTATTAACTCATGTTATTCTAATGGGCCAGTGCAGTTTTCATTAAAAGTAATATTTGTCATTAATACCAATGAATATCCATGGTATGCACCGTTGCATACTGGTGTGTACTTTATATCGAATGCATTTTTCATGTTAATTTAAATACCTTTCATGTGTCCTAACCCCTCTCATTTGTTGTCTCTGTGTCGTTAACTGCAAAAACATCATTCACCTCCAACTTTAGACGAACGTCTTCTTTTTCTTTGGAGATGAGGTCCAACGCTGCGATGGCAACCTCCACACGACTGAGGTAAATTCCATAAATCAGCAATCTGCAAGAAAACAATTGAGACCATGACTTTGATTATTGTTTGGAGGACGGATGACTGTGTGGCAGAGGCAGGAGGAGACCTACTGGCGATAAATTGGCTGTCGGATCTACATTTCAGTCCTTTCTGAATGTAACATATGCAACTTAGCACTTTGTTGGGCGTATCAAACAGGCTAAGATAACACAAGATATGTGAACTCTGTATAAATACCTTTCTTTGTAGTTGACAAAAATGTGATGGAGATTCGAGGCGTCGTTATTTTGGATTGAGTCCCACACATCAGCTAACAAACTCTTGTGGACTTTGACAAGGTCCTGCCGTTGAAAAACAACACTCAACTCAGCAGAAACATTTCATTTGTGGGTAAGAGACAATTGTGAAACTCACTGGGATGTTGATAAAAACTTTGTCTAATTCTGCAGGAGAGAGGAATTTCTTCAAAGGATTGAGGAAATACTGCGGAAACAAAAGACGAAACTTTGAGGGAAGCACTTTTACTAATGCTTGAAATCAAGATGTGAGCAATCTGCTTTACTTTCGCCATCGAGCAAAGTAGGAAAAATGTCACGCAATAGAGGGCTTTTCTGGCTGCAGAGAATCAGTGTGTGACCTTGTACCTTCTCGATAGACTCCAGAGTCTCTGTGTATTTCTCCTCTGTCTGTTTGATTTCGAAGAGGCAGCAGCTGCGCACGTCGACCTCTGCTTGCTTCTACAAAGACATGAACATCAGCCCAAGCAAATCTGGTCATGTGTGCATTTGTGTTATGATTACAGCGAAGCAAGCATCATCACTTCTGAATGAGCTCATGCCCCAATGCACAGTGGATGACATCACTGTGACGCTTTAAGTATGGATGGTGGAGCTCTTGCTGGTAATTGTCTCATTAGCCGACTAGGCAGATAGACTGATTATGTTTGATGACATAAGGTGTGTTGAGCCTCATCCCTTTATAAATAGAGGGACTGGACACTGAGGACAACACACATAGCACAGAGTCCAAAACATGGAATCCAAGCGGACGATAAGGTTGCTAAACGCAAAGATAAAGGCAGAGAAGACAGAGAACAGCGGCCTAAGACAGCGGCTCGAAGATGCGCGAAGGCAAAGTTTGGAGACGGAACTTAACTGTAAACAAATGTGCAAAGACATTGAAAGCAAACGGAATTGGGAGGCTTGTGAACGGCAGGAGGACCTGATCTCAAAGGGCTTCGAGGTGGAGACTTTGACCAAGCAGAATGAAGACCTTCACAAGGAAAACGTGCAGCTGCAGGTGGAACTGCGGTTGCAGACCAAGAAAGAGGAGAAACTCAATAAGGTTATCGAGCGAAAGACCCACTTTATGAATAAGAAATTAAAAGTACTGCAGTCGCATATTAACACCTTGAAATTGGACAATGATGAATTGAGGAAAAAAAATTTGGACTTTGAGATTCGAGGGTGCAAAGAGGCTCTGGAGAACAAATCTGAGACCTTTGACGACCGTGCCTCCGTACATTCAGAAACACTGAGATACAAGATGAAAGCTGGGGAACACGGCAAAGTCAGTGGCGCAGAGCACCAGGTCAAAATGTATGAACAGAGTATAAAGACATTAGTAAAGGAGAATACACAACTGAGGTCAAAGAATAGTAAACTGCAGAAGGAGCTGCTGGAATTCCAGTTGAGATCCAACACTTCGGGGTCTGATTGGGACCTAGTAATTTTGGCCTTTCGCAACAAGGCCGTCGCACTAAAAAGCAAATTACTTGAAACGTATGAACAAATTAGGAGAGCAATCACAGGGAGATGATCAAAATGGTTTGGCAGTGGGTGCTTAAGCTTGCCAGTTAGGCGTTAGGTAATAAATGAATTGTCTTTTTTTGGTTTAATTTTAAGTGTGTCATACTCAGCGTTTTGCAGGTGAAATTACTACCGGTAAATGAACTTTGCTGAACGTCACTCACATTTTAAACATTTTCTCTCATATCAACTCATAAAAACATAAATAGGGGTTTGATTCAAAAGTTTCAAATGAGAGGGAAAGTGCCTATTCCATACCATAAATAAATGAATGGTTGACCTTTTTGTACATGTCAGTGTAGTTTATCATCGTTTAAATCATTATTGGTAGTACAGTATATCAAAATACAACCACTTCTACTGATGGATGGTGGCATTAGTAATGCTAATGGTGGGACTACTACTTCCTCTCTGTCTAACATTAATGGTTGAGATAATACTGTTAACATTAGTAGTAGAAGCAGTAGTAGCAGTCTTACTATAAGCAGAAGCGCTAATAGTACTGCTAATATCAGCAGTGGTAGCACTTCAGTGCAACTACTAATTCTAGTAATTGTAACTCTGACATTAATCAAGGACGGTGTAATGACACGCTGACCTTCTTATAATAGTTATAGTAACAAAAATAATAAATGGTATCAGAATAATAAGGCAACTGCCACAAACCGTCAGGATTTTGTCTTATCTTACATCCAAAAGAAAATTAATTCAACTTCTCAATCATGCACAGCAAGATCAATTTTTATTAAAACCTATAACTTAGATTCTTATTTGTGTCCACCTCTCTGCAAACTTTAACCACATTTATCTTGGGTTTTCCTTAGCACTGTTGCTAGTGGAGGATATGCTGGGTCTCTGTGTGTCCATCCCTTAGACCTTGATTGTTTACATGTTGAGGAGCACTACCTGCTCCACCTTGAAAAGCGCCTTGAGATAACTTCTGTTATGATTTGGCGCTATGCAAATTGAATTGACTTAACTTGGCTTGACTCAACTTAACAGGATCTTCCTAAAACAGTCCACAACAAAAGTATGTCAGCGAACTGAAAAGAAATCCCTCATTTGTAGAATCTGATGTCTAATGCGTCTAATTTCAGCATTCACACAGATGACATAATATACTGAATTATTCAATAATGATTGTTATTCATAACCATTAACTATTGCATCATCAGATCCCTTGCTGACATCGCAGCTGTATTTTGATGGAGGCACTCACACCAGCCGTTTGACATTTTAGAATGTTTGATGACGTCATCTTTTAACACTGCACACAAGCCTCATGAAACAAGGCCAAAGGAGCAGAAGCTCATGTTGAACTGTGCTTGTGGAAAGCTGCTGTCTCTGTGTGTACACGCATTGTGGTTGATCTGTGTGCGTGTGTGTGTGTGTGTGTATTTGTGTGTGCTTTTTGTGGTACCGGTGGGGGATGCTGCTCTGTCCTCATGAGGTCTTCATATATCTCTCCACCTGAATAGTCATCTTCAATGCCATAAAGAGCTGCATAGAGGTCTTCCTCATCGTCAGGAGCATTCTCGCTAGTACAAACACGTACATACACACACACACACGCACGCACACGCAGAAACAACAATATTAGGTTATTTGATTTCTGTCACCTGTGGATATTCCCACATATTAAGTTTTTGTGAGGAGAAGAGTAATCATTTTCACGTGTACTTCATTAGTAATAATGTCTTTATGTTTTCTGTTCCTCTCATTTTGCCTACTGCTGTTCCCTCATTTCCTGTTATTTTTCGATTTCTGCATCCATATTGTGAGCATAAGGTGCAAATATGTCGGCTTAAACACCTGGTCAAAACAAATCTTTATTTTCGACCCATGACTTAACTTCCAATGTGTCATTTTGTATCATCTTCCCCCTGTGTGCTCATAGAAAACATTTCAACATTTGGTTCTTGCTCACAATTAATTTCCTCTCGTTCATTTGTCATTTTTAATCAGTTCCTCCACAGTGCTCAAACACTGAAATACACAACAGAATAATGTACAAGTATATATAAAGGTATGCACAGTGATCATTCTGTTAATCCATTGATCATGTCAAAGTGTAAGAATCTGTTGTTGTACGAACAATACGCTGACATCATGGCCCTAACACATGTAGTAACTCTGCCAATCACAATCCTGACAGTAGTGATCAGAGAGCAGAAATGTCAGCAGGATGCAAACTTGCACCCTATTTAGCGTTGATGACCTATTTCTTCTTACTTGGGCATTGGGACAGTCAACCTCTTTGAAAAAAAAGCACAGTGACACGGATGCACATAGCCTCATACGTACTCCATCAAGTCCTCCAGGTTATTGTAAATGTCTTCATCTTCTAGGCTGTCCTCGGTGGGAAATGGCCTGAGATAAACACAGTGGAGAGGCTTAAGTGGTTAACTGGATCCAAAAGGAACAAAAAGATTATAAAATCGGTCAGAAACAATCTCCGTCTGATTTGTGATATAGAATGAATGGGGTGGGGTGGTGCATGAGTTGGTGTGATGAGTCAGCATGTGGAAAAAATGAGAGGAAAAAAAGCAAAAACGAAATGTGGATCTCCTCGCCTACAGACTTGACTAGGGGTCACCAACCGCTGTGAGACTGAGGGCTACTTCATGGGCACTGAGCAGTACAAAGGGCTAACATGACATGTTTAATGCAAACTTCCAAAAAACAACTACACAGATCACTTAATATTAATAACAATGACATGAATAGTAATAGTAGTAATACGGTGGAACGAGATTGCTCATATGTCAACAGTTATCCCCTAGATGTTTAGGACATGCCCCACATTTTTGATAATGCCTTGAAGACGCCTTACAGTGGTCCCTGCTGGTACCCATGTGCCTGCAGTCTCTACGTTTGTGACCCCTGGAGTGGACAAATGCTCTGCTGTTTCCACGTTGATAAGCTCATTATCACTCACTTGAATCCACCTTGCTGTGCAATGGCTGTGTGGGACAGCTTGGACAGTGTGTCCATGACCTGGTGAAACAGCAGAGGTCAAGTCAGTCAGTCACAGACAGACAGACAGACAGACAGACAGATAAGAGAGGCAGCCTGAACAGGAAGTGGTCATACAGCGCAGAGCTCTGAACTTCAACATACGACACTGAATATGTGCCACACAGAATCAGTCGTCACTTTATCAATCACTATTGACTATGATTATGATGATACGTCTATTTGTTAGCTGTCCTTCTATACCATTCTTATTTATTCATCATTTCCTTGCCCTTTGCTTTCCTGAGTGAGAAAAAAAAATGCCTGTGGGTGACTTGGGTCTTTCTATTTTGGGTTTTGATAATCGATCTAAAATCTACGGACTGTAGAGATGAAGCACCATCATAATGGCGTGAGACATGATCCGCCACTACGGGAACTGCTGAGTAACCAAATGCTCCCACAAGCGCCAGACAGGAATGAAACATGTCCGATGGGTGTGAACGTTATGATGGGCAGGTCATCTGACAGTCTGCACTGCGGACACTATGCATCTCCAGGATGACCTATTTCCACACCGCAGACTGCGTATTACCACAGTCATAAAAGCAATTTACCCCATTTTACGAGGCACAGAAGGCTGTTGAAGCAGCCAACGAGTATGCGCACATTTATCTCTTCTTCCTGAGTGAATGGGCGCTGTGGGTTCTCTTCGACTCAGGTGTGCCATGGACTTAAAATAGTGGCAGCCTGAGAGCGCCGGCGGGGAGCAACGACTCTGCGTCGACACCATGCACTTGCACAACAGTTTAACAACATCTGTTACAGTCCGCATCACCGCAAGTCATCTCCAAATAAATTATCACTCAGAGATCAGCGGTTTCAGCATTGGCGCGAGAGAGGGATAGTGAGAAAGAGAGAAAAGTAGAGAAAGAGGGGGAGATACGGATTTGTGCGTGTTGCGAAAGCATGTTGAGTCCCACAGAGGAAGGTTGATCGGGGAAGGGGAGCAGTGTCCTCTGGCTGGTTTTTGTGCTGTCCTCACTGTAAGCTCACAAGGACGCTGGCAGTCTTTATTGATGGTTTGATTCACACACTTCCAAGAATACTGAAGTGACCTTGAGCAAGGCACTGAATCGCGAACTGCCGCCTTATCGAGTAGCCCGCTGCGGCTCAAACAATAAGGACAGGTCAAATGCAGAGACCAGTGTCCCTCAAGGTTGTATAAGGTACGAAAAATTTTAAAAGATTATCTCAGTGTCTCATCGTCTTTCGGCATAATCAGTGCTGCTCTGAGGTCCCTCTTGTCCAGCTGTTTCTTTGACATTCCAGTCACTCTATTCCACAACATGACTGAGATCACATGCATACTGTGTACACGCCTCTCTGCAGGCACCCCCCTCCAACTCCCTCCCCATACACATGCTGGGATTATCATCAAGCAGATTATGTGGAAGCTTCTTTGGAGCGCCACGCCACACATAAGTGTTGGAACACTCAGAGAGTTGTCCGCAGCCCAACATGGCTCTCACCATGAGGTCCAATTACAATGTCAAACATAACACTGCTGGCACAGCTTTGGTGTTTTTCACTAATTTTAAACAAGGATCTTTCTTGCATCTTGAACAAACCAGTCTCATCTGGCTTTTGCACTCACACAGTAGAAGAAAAACAAGAAACCCATACAGACCAAAATACCCAGCGACAACAGCAAATATCCTTTGCTAACTGGATTTATGTGCTTCATCCATTTTAAAACAAAATGCCTCAGAGTCCCCAAGTTACATACTGAGGTTAAAACATGCAAACAAAGCTATAAAAGAATCCCAATAGTTGAGTATAAATATGTATAACGACTCCATTGATTTGGAACCTGTGACAAGAGGCAAAAGCATTTGCAGTTATGGTTATTTTGAAATGGTTTAAGTGCTCAACTTTAGACTCTTACAGACATTAAAAAAAAGATTACTATCTAAGCGGTGTAATCAACCATAAGAATAAGGAGGTTAAGGTGAAAATAATAACTTAAAGAGAATTTGAATTTATCTCAAGATACGAGTATGAGTCTTATATTTAGACTTCATCCTTTCCAGAACAAAAGTGTATATTTCCTACCATAGCATGAGCAATTTTCCAGTCTCTTCATGATTTGGATTGTATTTTTTTCTGAGACTGTGAGTGTACAGGGATCTATTTCTTCACACTGAGACCTCACACGCTCATTATGCAGCAATAATGGTGGTGAAAGTAAATGCATTTCTTTCATGCAGTTTAAAATTAGGCTCCTTGGCAAAATGCACGAGCCCGCAGAGTAGTGAAGAAGGCCAGAATACAAACCCACTGACCTAGTTAGTGTGTGCTCCCACAGGAGCAAGCGCCCACAATAACATGGTAATAAAAAGGGCAACTTCCCTTGGATGTGTGGTAAAACCCAAGGCCGGCCGATGGGTGAGCAAATACTAAATGCACCTATCCTCACTGACAAGCCACATACACATACACACACACAGAAACGCACACACACACACATTTGTACCTGATATTAATCTACGACAAGCTGTAAACCCCACAGGTCATGTTATGTAACTGATCTGCATCCTTCGTAGTAATCTGATTCAGCAGGGCCCGATTGGAGCGCAGATCAGATTTGCTACAACAAAGTATTGATCAGAGTGCAAGTTGACAGCCACAGAGGACAAACAACAACTGACCTCTGAGAAGAGAGGAGACGCGAAAAGTAGAGAGGAGGATACAGGAGAGAGGGGGACCTTTCCAAAAGCCACACTCACAACCATTGCGAAGCTGTAAAGACTTTTGCTAATGTGATCGGTGATGGACAATGTTACCTTTCCAAAGTCTCGAACATCGAAAAGATCGAAGGCGTCGAACAGGTCGCTTTTCTTCATGCCGAACACATTGCAGCATGCTGTCAGGAAGGTGCGAATGTTCTTCAAGCACAGGAACTGGAAACAAAAACAGAGAGCACTTAGGATTTTTGAAGTGTCTGTACATGCGAAACACTTGGTCGCATACAGCTGTATTCTGCACACCTTTGCAGAGGAGACATTTGGGGAGAAGGGAGAGCTAATGCGTGGAATGAAAGTACCGGTATGTCTCAAAACTTTTGAACTTCTATTAGAAGCGTTTATTGAACTGAAGACGATTGAGCCACACACCATCGAGCCGAAAGTGAAAAGTGAAACTCTCACTGTGCTGAATGAAACCACCTCCGCTGTTACATTGGAATCTGTCACGATCTGTGCGGCAGTGTACAGCTCTGGAAATGAAGAGCCAAAAAAGAGAAAAAGAGCACTGACAGTAACACTGCATCTGTATACCAGGAAGCGCAAATGCAATCATAAAAACAAAGAACCAGAACAGATTGGCTGGCGTTTATCACGACAGCTCATCGTGGAGACGCCTGTAATCGCTCCAATGCCCCGTGGGACCCTCAGGGTTTGTCTGCGGAGGAAGTGGATGAACATATTGGCTTTGAACCTCTCAGTCTCATACCCTTTATACACACACAGCTGAGGCAAACGCTTCCTCCCCACACCTCTGGTATAAGAAAAAAAGAGACCTACTGTAACTGAGGAAATGTAAATTATGGATATGCACCATGGGTAGGGCTATATGCAATCTTGTTGTTCATTGAACTTGTTCTATGATGCAATGACAAATAAAGCCTAAGTCTAAATGGATGCTCAGATCAGAGATCTGGGCAGACTTTTTCTTTTTTTTCTGACCTTACTGTAACTGGTGGAGAAAGTTAAATATCATCATGCATACAACACACGAAATTGTATTGCCAGTTGTTAAGGTTGTGATTCAAGTTTTGAACACTAACGTGGTGATTATCATATCTTGGGTCTTGTGAACATTCCTCCTCACCCTGTGATTTCCTTGGTGGATGTAAATCACAATCATCTTTTTAGGCTTACCTGCCAACGTATTTACCAATTCTGATATTCCAATGCAGATTACAGTTTGTCTGTTTGTATTTGAAATATTATATGGTGTAGACTGCAGTGGTGGTCTGGGCAGGAAATATGGTGCCTCTGTGTATTTCTAAAATTATAGCACACACTGCACTGCGCTGTCATTCTGCCCTCCATTGCCTTGGTGCCCTTGCTCCCTTTGACGTGATCTTGGGTCAGAGTGACACAATAAAATGGCCATTTAGAATGTGGAGCCCACTGACACACAGACCCTTTTCACTCACACTTAGATGACCTACAGCTGCAGGCTGCCACAACCCGTTGTTTGACAAGTTATGCCTCTGCTTCGCTTTCACTGTCTACCCAGCGAATAAAGGATGGAGGGGGGTTGAAACTGACAGCACACACACCATTATGTCAAGATGGAGAGCATGCGCTCGTTTCACGGTGGGGGGCTTTTGACACTGGGGCAAAGGTACAAGAAAGCAACATAAATTGCATTTGGAAGTGAATACATAAAGATGTTTCAGTCAGAGGTTGACATTATTACATTGTTAAAGAATTAACAATAGTGATATTATTGTCTATCTATCTATCTAATTATATTAAACATACACATGAATCTAAATAGCATAACTAAATTCAATTTATTTGAAATACATTTTTAAATTGTGCATTTTATGAGGTCTTATATACAGTACACACTTACATACTAACATTCACACACACATATACATATATTGATGGATATATATATAGAGAGAGATGTGAATGAATATATATTCTAAATATGTATAAATTTGTGTGTGTAAGTGCCCAAACACATTCAGTATATACAGTGTATGCACATATATAATTGATTTTGAGTGTCATTTATTGACTTTGTGACATTTTGGTTAGCAATCCGCTTTAAATTGCGTCCATACAAGCTGAACTAGCAAAATGAATGTTCTTGGCCTGGGTGGATCAAAGTCAGGATTTTATCTGTCCCCTCTAGTGGCAGTGGGAAGCATTATGGGTCCCATGAGTTTTAGTGGTTGAGGAAGTCCATTGCTAACTCTCTAAATCACATGCGGCTCTGAGGGCTGCCAAAGATGAACATTAAAAAACGAAACGAATAAAAAGATAACCTGGGTTTGAGGATTTAACAAGAAATACAGGGAGAGGTCAGACACGGAACAAATGGAAATCCCTACACAGGTTGGTTGGAGGTCATGACAGGGCTGTAAGCTTAACTGTTTGTACAAGCACCTCCTATGTTTGATTCCCGGGAGGTGGAGCATGTGACTTCATAATAGCAATTTTATATGTGTCTGAGATGCAGAAAAAAGAATACAAAGTGACAGTCTTGACAACACTTCGAAAACTAGTGCAGGCCTGCTGTCTAGATTGTCTAGCACAAAGTTGTGAAGACAACTGATACATATTTAGATGGATACCACGCAGCTCAACACTTACTAATCTATCACGTGAACACAATTTATCTAACGTCATATGATATTCCATATAAAACCAGTTTCAACTGGTGAATGAGTGTCATGTGTTCCTAATTAAAACTTTCGATTAACTTATCATAAACTAATTTCTTTGAAATGACAGGAAATGATCAACCAAGGTCTGACAAATGAATTAACTGCATCTCATATCTCAAGATTAGCGAATTTCATGAAAGTTTCATTTGTCAATACTTTGGTCTAAGTCACATTCGTACATTTACACCCCAGTGTGTAAGTAAACGTCTGTGCACACTGATGCAAACAATGCCCTCCACTGATACATATAGCGACCCTATATGTGTACATCGCCCATAAAATAAATAACTAAATAACACTACTTTCTCAGCGGTTATCACGGGTTTCTACGCATCTCCATAAAACCCGGGCAACTTGAGAGGTTACCCTGGAGGAGGAGCAGAGGACAACGGCAAGGCTCGGTGTACCTGTGACATCTGTGGCCTGAGGTTGATCTCCTTCAGGTTGATGGTCTGAGGTCGGAGGTTGTTGAGCAGCTGGCACAGCAGCACCCCGTCCCGCAGGGTCTGCGCCAGGTCGAAGACCTGCGCAGTCTCCACGGTCACCCGGTGCCTTGCTGGTAAAACGTTGCAGCTGATCAGCCACATCGCGCACTGCTTCCAGTACTCCATGTTGTGAGAGAAAAAAGAGAAGAAACTCAGACAGAGAGGCTGAAGAAAGAGCCTCGAGTCTCTTTCTCCGCGCTACACCTCTGCGCACCACCGTCGGTGCCGTGGATTGTCCGAGAGGTGCAGGATGCTCGGCGCCGGTGCGTTGCGCTCCCCAGACGCCACCATGGCCGCTGGGAGTGTGTGTGAGCGTTTGTGTGCGCTCCTGAGCGACACAACTGCACTGGTGGCAACTTCCTCTTCTTCTGATGCGTAGACATGTTTACTGGCGGGGCTATTGGATCAGAGGCAGAGGTAGGAAATCACTGAGAAAAGAAATCACTAAGGCACTAAGGCAGCTTGATTGGAAATAAGTCATGATTCGACCCTTCAAGTGCTGCTTCCTCATGCCAAAACAGTTTCAATTACTTTTACATGACACTTGCACAAAGGTTTACAAAACAATGTATGATATGATGTGATGTGATGTGATATGATATGATATGATATGATGATCAGGCCAACGCCAGACAGCAGCAATACTAACTGTACAGTGTACGTGCCGGTTAAAAACAATAAAAAAACAAAACCCTACCGAATTGGTGATTTGAAAATGGGTTTTCATAAATACCAACGGCAGAAATTACTGCCTGTGTGTAAACGAATTGATTCTATGACCTAAGTATCAAGACAAGCGACAAGTCTAAGTATCAACAGTGACATGAAGAGACGATAGGATGCGCGTTTCACACATCAGATGTATCTGGCCTTCAGGTGATAAATTTCAAACAGATAATGAAAATAATCAAAACATGAAGATAATGACCAGATAACATTGGGTTATATTTGTCGGTGTGAGAATTTGGACGTGGGGAAAGAAATCGCTCACTGTATTCCCTGCTCTCAGCTGACATTCCAAATGGATTATAAAAAGCCTAAATACGTGAGTATAATCTTGTGTGTGCTTAGAGTTTGTTACAGTGTTCCAGTAAGCAGAGAACTGTAGACCTTCGAATCACAACCCCAAAGTCAGTGGAAAATGGCGATGAAAACAATTAGTGCAATTTAAATCACTATCACCCAAACTTGGAGGATGTGGGCGAATTTGAAAATGTTAAACAACTTACTTAAAATGACAAAAGATGATTGTCTAGGGGAAAACTGTGACACACATGGTCATTATCGCACGCAGGATCATCACAAAGCTTCAAAGCTGTTGCTGAAATGCAATCAATTATGTCATCAAAGTTCGACATTATTCCGATTTACCGGTACACTACTTTTACACGGGCACTCGATCCGGACAGCTTTTGGATGGTGGTTTGCAATGCATTTTAAAGTCAACCTGTGGTGTTCAATATAATCTCAACCATTCGAGAAAAACGCCAACTCTCCAAATGAACAGCGTAAACTACTTCATAAAGTTACTCCAGCTGTAGTCCGGAGCGCACTTCCGGGTGAGGCGTGCATAGCCGGAAGTAGAATCAAGAAAAAAAAGCAGCCGAAGCGTCAAAACATAAACACAGCAACGAGCCTGTAATACACGCAGCTAAACAGTACCTTCTCTCCGAATAGGGGGAGGGCTTTGCCTGTTTGGTCTTATGTTGTGCATTGTGGACCAGAAGATTCCGTCTTCTGTCATTTGACTCCGGTGTAGCTCGCTTAAGTCGGTAACGCTGTGACAAAGATAAGGACCGAGCAGCTAAGCAGGGCGCCTCGTCGGGCCTTCAAGCAGAGGTAATGTTAGCTCTCTAGCAGCTAGCCGCTCCCCCGGGGAGAGAGGGGCTCTGCTGGGGGCCGGAGAACCCGCTGGCGGCGTGGTTGTGCCATGGAAGCAGAAGAGGACAAACGTCAGCTTGGCACCCAGCGCGAAGAGATGCCAACTGGCCGTTGTTTCAGCAGAGGGAAAGTAGCACTGTGGGAACCTGCGAAAGCAAAACAGGGCAGTAGTTGGGCCTGGCAGCTAGCTCACCGGGAGTTATTTTGGTTGTGACGGTGTTGTGGTCGGGCAGTAATAATAGCCCGGATTCGAGTGTGACATCCGCAGGGCTCTTTGCAGCGCTCAACCTGCACCGCTAAGGCGCTGGTTGGCACATGTCGTACGGCGATAGCTGTTTTCTTGCGTGTCTAATGTTGCGTTGGTGGGTTCGGTTCATTTTTCTGCTTGACAGCCACAGGTGTTGTGTGTTTGTGCGTTAAAGGCTCTCCATCGGAGGCGCAGGACAAAGACGGCGGGATGGCTGAAACGGATGGCAAAGCCACTGTGCTTAACGGTAAAGAAGTGGCGATTGGTCTTCGCTCTTATTTCTTGCAATTGTCATTCTCAAAAGACACCTGTGGTTGGTTGTAGACGGCTCCGAGGAGCAGGAGCCAGGAGAGGACCGACGTGAAGACGATGCGTCTGGAGGTAAAGACGCACAGCTCTCCACCAACGACGGTAACGTGTCTTTCCTGGTCTAATAGCCCACAAGTTGCGCAGCTAACTTTGTGCCATTTATAGGAAGTTATGTCATAAATGTTAACGCCTTCACTCCCCGCTCGTTTTCGCGTTGTATTAACTTGATGTTCAATGGTGTCGTTGTCTCTGCGCCCAAGTTAACGGGACTAGTTTGAGGGCGGGGTGATTATATATCAATACATGCGGCGATCAACACATGCCTATTGAAGGCAGAACGGGAAAAATACATTTGAACATGACAGTGCCCACACATTCTTTCACCTGTTGCGCCGATTGCATTTATGAATGAGTCTGTCGCAGCAAGCAGACAGAGGTCAGAAGTGTCTGCTAGCCGCCGCCGCCGCCGCCGCCGCAGCTAGTGTTACTACTAACGTCCACACCTGCTGTATGACTTCATAAGTTAAATGGCACGTCCCACTGGTTAGCAGTGCATTTTCGTTCAGATGCGAGTGCGTGATGTGTGATTGGGAGAGGCTCGGGTCTATATTTTATATGTGCAGTCTCTATCAATTATTTGTTTTACATTTAGAGGAGGCTCAAAGTTAACAGCACTCCAACATAAAGAAAATCTAATGTCATACAGGTATGTCTGGGAAACTACTGGAGATGACACGCCCCCATTTAGGGGGCTGTCATGTGCTTGCCAACAGAGACATTGTGGGTATACTGCCTATTTTGCAGTCATATCTACAGTCCAATGGTATATTAAATGTTCATTTGGGACAAGATTTAGCAACATCATCAAGGAAAGAGGGGCTTTCCCGGCCAAATGGTCCTTAGATGGGTGTCCGATTTGCAAACGATGCCTTCTAATTTGTTTTCACTTAGAATAAGATGTGCTTTAAGCATTTCTCAGGTTTTTCTTATATGTTCTCCTTCATCCCTCTTCTCACCACAGAGAGGAGGAGTTAAGTAGTGGAAGAAAGGGAGTGGGGGTTAGTCAGAAAACTTTCTTTGTTCCTAAGGGATAAGACAACTAGATGAGAAAGCAAGAAAATTGTTGTGCAGAGTAGCATATTGTTGTCAATGTCAGAACAGGAAGAGAGGCTTTACTGGGCAGGATAGTGGCCTGATATTTTTTATAAAAGTACATCCACGGGAGAAGTATTGTGCAGTCTTTCCAATAAGAGGTTGTAATCTTGCCATCTAATAATTTTCCTGTCGGTCTTCCTCCCAAAGGAGTAGGTGAGGCATCAGGAGATAAGCCAATGCCAGATGCGGAGGGAGAAACTGGGGAAAAAGGAGAAGGAGAGGAGGAAGAGGACACTGATAGTATGGATGGCAGTGGCCTATACTCCTTGACAGAGGATGGAGAGAGAGAGAGTGAGGGGGGCAGAAAAGAGAGAGCAAAGAAAAGAGATGCAGGGAAGAGAGCTGCGAGAAAGAGGAACAGACCTGGCAGTGGCACCAACCACTCCTCAAGCTCAGATGAGGATGAGGACGATGACGAAGACCAGAAGGATGAGGAGGAGGACGATGAAGACGACGACGATGACGAGGCAATGGAGGCGTGGTTAGGGGCGGAGATTTGCGACCTCAGTGGCCCCGTCTGGCAAGCGGTTCCCTCGCTCCGTTCTAGAGAGATCGGCAGGCAGTCGCACCAATTTGTGAGGCGTGTGTGTGGAGCCCGTGGCTTGGTGCAGAGGCTGGAGCTTCAGGGGCACCTGGAGAGGCACACAGGCTGTGTCAACACGTTGCACTTCAACCCCTCCGGCACGCGACTGGCCTCCGGCAGCGATGACTTACAAGTGGTGATCTGGGACTGGGCCGTTCGCCGCGCTGAGCTGGAGTTTGACAGCGGTCACAAGAGCAACGTCTTTCAGGTGAAAACAAATGGTGGAAGGATTATAATGCCAGGGGAACTTAAAGAAACGGCAAGAATAACCACCATTATCTTGCTCCCCCACAGGCAAAGTTTTTGCCTCACAGCGGTGACTCCACCTTGGCCATGTGTGCTCGAGATGGTCAAATCAGAGTAGCAGAGTTGTCTGCCACGCAGCGCTGCAAGACTACCAAACGGGTAGCACAGCATAAGGGGGCGGCACATAAGGTGGGCGTTTTCCCATCAGTGTAGGTGTGATGCCAAGAGTCGCTTTTAAAAATAAAGTATTTGGCTAGGACACCAAGGACAGTCTGCATACAGTTTAGCCATTTTTATGACTGTGTGTGTCACTCTGTATGTGTTCTGCAGCTGGCTCTCGAACCAGATTCCCCGTGTTCTTTTCTCTCTGCTGGAGAGGATGCTGTGGTGTTTGGCATCGACCTGCGTCTCGATCGCCCAGCCAAGTGAGTAACCACGTACCTTTGCTGGCAGTCCTTTTGCGATAAAAGAAAATGGACAGATTTATTCCAATTGCACAAAATTGAAGCGATTGCATCAGCTAAACAGGGGTTTCTGATTGTCATCTCCCCTTTATGTGGCAGTAAAGTGGTGGTAGTAAAGGAGGGCGATAAGAAGGTGGGCCTGTACACCATCTTTGTGAACCCAGCTAAGACGCATCAGTTTGCCGTAGGCGGCAGAGATCAGTATGTAAGGTAGGTACACTGCTGCTCACTGAGAACGTAAACAAAACAATACCACTTTAGTTTCTTAGTCCTCTCCTCCTCCTGGACTCTTTAGGATCTACGACCAGAGGAAGATTAATGAGAACGACAACAACGGGGTACTGAAAAAGTTCTGCCCCTCGCATCTGGTATCCAGCGAGTCAAAGACCAACATCACCTGCCTGGTATACAGTCACGATGGCACAGGTAAAACCACAGCGGGTGTTATCTAGAGTTGATAAAACAACAGGTTGAGAGTTTTATCATCTGCTCTGACAATACCTCAATGCAATACAAAACGATGTGATGCTGTGTGAAGAGCAGTTTTTGTCTTTGTGATGAACACGAGCAAAGTGATGTCATTGAGTTGCTTTTTCAAGGCAGTATACTGGTGCAATATTTGTTATGGTCATGGATCATCATTTCCCTATGAAATAGCAATGTCTCGGTTGCATTCATGCAATCACGTGTGTTAACTGGTATTGTTTAACCTAATTTATGTTTAACACCTCAGTACAAAATGTCACCGACCACAAATAGGTATATTATCCATCTTTCACACACACGTCATTTCATTATATCATTTTGATTTATTCGTTATCATTGCTGTTTTATGTAGAGCTCCTGGCTAGTTACAATGATGAGGACATCTACCTCTTCGATGCCAACCACAGCGATGGTGCCGACTATCGGAGGCGATATAAGGGACATCGCAACAACGCCACAGGTAGCACACGATCATCATTAACACCATAAACCTGTGCATCAATGCACATTTTCATTTTGTTGCTTTGAGGGGATGCGGGGCAAAACAGCCTCCATGCCTCAAAGAGATAATCCTACCGAATGGTCATTGGGGATGAGTACGGCCTCCATAGGAGCGAACATAAAAATGAAACACTAGACTGCCTGACTGCTCGGTGGGAACTACAGTGATACTCTGAAGTCAATTTCCCTGTTTTTACCACATGGTTTTTATTCCATATTGTATATTATTTCCTCAGTGAAAGGAGTGAACTTCTATGGGCCAAGCAGTGAATTTGTGGTGAGCGGCAGCGACTGCGGACACATCTACCTGTGGGATAAACACTCCTCCCGCATCGTTCAATTCATGGAGGGTGACAGAGGAGGAGTGGTGAGTCCCTTGAACAAATGAAAGGAGAATAGGTTGTTGTTCAAAATAAAATGGCACTTCCTGTCCTCCATAATCCATCTCACTGCCTCTCTCATAATTCATTGCCTGCAGGTGAATTGTTTGGAACCACATCCTCACTTGCCAGGTATGGCTACCAGCGGCCTGGACCACGACATTAAACTGTGGGCCCCCACCGCAGAGACCCCGACAGGACTCAAGGGCCTAAAAGAGGTGTGTTATGTGCCGGTAATGCAATGTGGAAATTGCTGCTGTGGTACATCGTAGATTCCAATATAGACACACATCTAGCTGATTTTCCGAGCGCGCTTGCCATTGTTGCGTCCGTCCCTGCATTCCTACGAGCGATGCAGTGGTTACAATCACTGTCCCATTTGTTTGGTGTCACCCAGGTGATGAAGAAAAACAAGCGGGAGCGCGATGATGACCGTGTGCGCCACGGAGACCAGTACGATACCCAGCTGTTGTGGTTCCTGATGAGACACATGAGGAACAGACGGCCCCCAAGGGTGAGTGCTGGCACATCAGAGCAGAGCATGTACCTGTGTGATGAATCTTTTGACGGAATAGTGTCAAAGTGCAACGTTGGGCTTTACCCATAGCAGATTTAAGTACTTTTAAGGGCTTTTGGCCCTTTTTTCCCCCCTCTAAACAGTCCCTTATTCCAGTTAAGCTATTCTGACAGGACAGATTTTTTTAGTTGGCCTCCTGCGTCACATCATGTCCTTGATGGTATTCCTCTGTCCTCTCAGGCTCGTCGTGAGGGTGGAGATGTAGATACAGATGACTCATGGAGCTCCCCAGATTCTTCCGATGAAGATGAAGGAGGTCCAGACCATGTCCAATGCATGTCCTCCTGAGCCACATAGATACAGTATACACACACACATACACACATGCACGCTTGCGCGCACACACACACACACACACACACACACACACACACACACACACACACACACAGTCACTCTTTATTGCCCTTGAATTAATGCACATAGGCAAGCACTATTGACACACTGGCGAACTCCAACAAACACTGACAGGCAGCATACTTGTTTTTTGTACACACATACAAACACACACACACAAACACACGGATAGATATACATACACACATTGACATATTGTTGAAACAGAGCAACTGAGGTGCTTTTACCTGGTTCTTTGCCAGATGTGAGCGTGCACATTATTCGATTGCAGAATAATGTTTTGACAACGCACCACGTGGTCTCGTGAGTGCTCACGCCCCTATAAATACACTCGGAGGCCCCCCTGCTCATCCACACATCGTCTGTATGCCACCTAGCCTCAGAACAATGTCCCAGCACCTCCGCTTAGGCACCCTGCTGTTGTCTGAACATCACCCCTTTGCCCTTCAAGTGACACCCGCTCACGCTTTTCCATGACTTTTCAGTGATGATGCTGACTGGGCCAGCAGGTGTTGGATCATGCGTTTTATCACTTTTCTTCACCAGAGACTTGTGCATGTCTCCACGCTATCCGCAGATAAAGTCCATCCCATCCTGACAAGGCACCTCGCTGCAGAGTGCACTTTCAGTTGGGGGTGTTTGAGCAACTCCCTCTTATTTGATGCAGTGAAGGTAGAGGGGGTTGGGCATGGAGGCGTTTCTTTCATGGCTTTGGAAACCACAGTGAAGTTTGGTGTGCGTGTTGTCTGAGTGGGGGATACTTTGCACTTAAATGCTTCTTGAATGAGTTTGAGCCAAGAGGGGAGAGGTTTTCTTCATTACCAGCATCCTCTCCTTCCCTCTATTCAGACACCGTCTTTCATACCAAACCTAAGTTCAGCCCTCTCTCGGTTGACAGGACATTGTAGTGATAAGAGATGATGCTTTGTGTACATAATGTGAGGATTGTTTTTGCTGGGCTCATTTGTGTAATTGTTTGGTCTTTCGAACCAAATCTAATCCTTCAGAATGTGCAGTGAAAATGCTGCCTTTGAGCCAACCAGATAGCACTCAGTTCCCTGGTTCTTGACATGGTTCCGTCATGGTAGCTCTGTTGAAAAATCAGTGGTCGATTTGATAAAATTCAGGAAGATGTACAACCTGATCAGATGTTCACAGCCAGCATAACATTAGTGAGTGTGATGTATCTGTGCTTTATTACTCTTGGTTGAGGATGATGATGGCTAGGTGGGGTCGATATGCTTGCCAGTCTGTTGTGTGAGAGCGATGAAGTCCAGCTTTTCTCATTTTCTATGAGAACTCTAGTAAGATGATTTATTTGTACATATATAAATATATATTGAAACTGTAAAGAAATACAAAACAAAAACATCTTTAGCAAATACTGTTGAATTTTAAGTCAAAACATTTGATTGGTATTGATGCAGAGGTTTATATTCTATATGAGGACAAAATACTTTTCAAATCAAGGAAAAAGCTGATTCGAGGCACCATTTGTTTTCCTAATTTTTCTTTCTCAAACATCCCTCTGATGTCGAGTGTCATCCTTCACAATGGACGAGTATTAATGTTTTGATTATTTCTCCTCTTCAGTGCTAAAATGCTTTATTTCTGCATCCTAACCCATAGTTTGAGAGTTACATCCAGGAGTCCCTCTGGCTGTTGTATACGTAAGGCTTTTGATGAACATTTGTTTTCCTCCATGCCGCCTAACATTGCATTCTACCAGTTCAGTTGGAAATATGTACGATTTATGCAATAAACAAAGACAGTGCTCTTGATGTGGTCTCTTTTGTGGTCTCATTGTATGTTGTGTTAAATGGTGTTATCAATGACGAACTATCAAAATGACCAAGCCATTGTCTCATAGAGAATACAAATCACAAGCATTTACAAAATACTTTTTTATTAACCAAAGCTGAGGGGGCATTCAATCACAATGCATTCTTTGCAGTTGCATTAAAACATTCACGATCAATCACGCCATGGATCATAGATGTTTTCCCACATCAACTAAAGTGACAAAAGACAGACAAATGCAGTTTATTTACAGTGCACTTCCAGACTGCAGAGCTCAGCCGATGAAGATGGCACAGCCACACAACCACCTGACAAACTAATCCCAAGAACTGCAGCCCATGGGAACCAGTAAGCTGATATGTCTCTTGAAAATGTGTCGTATAGAGTAATTAACAGCTGGCCTCTGACACATCAGCAAGTCGAGGGCAAAGTGCTCTGTACCAACAGTCGAGTCGCTAGTAAACATTTTAATGTATACATTTCCTGTTGAGTCTTCGCAGTGAACTTGCCTAGAAAGTACCGAGTCGCTGTGATGAGTTTGTGTGACCCAAATGAAGACGGTGCTTACTCAAGGAAAGAAATCCAATAACACAAATCCCCAAAATAGGATCGCTGGGTTGCAGCCCATTGCCCATGAATGAAGGAGATGCCATTTATCTATTGAAATGCAATCCACCCCAAATAATGTTGACACATTACAGCTGCATAATGAACAGTCACACACACAAGAGCAGTCACGACAGTTGAATGGACCACACTGATCTGAAGGCACCAAGGTTTGGCTGTGTGTCTGTGTGTGTGTCGTCACTCCTTATATTCCAAAAACTGCTGCAGCCTCTTACGATGTTCTGACGTCATCTGAACAGCACTGAAGGTGAAACCACACGCAGAATTAGTATCCCAGTTTCCATTTGCATCTCACTGTTGAGCAGGGGAAAAATGCAAGCAGCCTTACTTTAGATGCTCTCCAAAAGTGGTGGTTATCCGATAGATTGCAGTCTTCAGCGTGGCCCTGAGAGCAAATCGCAGTGTCTTGTATGTGGGGTCGGCCATGCTGCTGCTTGATCGGATGGGTTTACTGGAGGCATGAGGCAGCTTGAAGTGTCTGTCCACTGCCTGCAGAAGAAGCACGTGTTCTTGTTGTCAGTGTGTTGTAATACTGAAGGTTTTTTGTAGACGTTCACATGTTGCAGTCATGTCTTCTTGAGCAAAAAAACATATGGTTTACAGTCCCTTTTAGAGAAACAAACTACTCCACCTGCATTAATTATTTTCTTCACGAGGAGACTATTAAGACATGAATTACTTCAACATTCCCAAACTGATAGCCATGTACACATTTCCATGTCATAGTCCTACAGTATTCACGTGATTGAGATCTGACTGCAGCACAAATGTGCTGAGGTGCTTCTCATACATTTCATGATGATTGCATGTGATCTCTTGAGATGAATTGTTGTTGCACGGGCTGGTATCTTACCTCTTGTAAGACTAATATACAACTGAGAATGCTGGGAAGTGTTGTTTGCACCACACCAAACTGGTCTTCTGTGAAGGATGCCTGGACAAGGTAAGAAAGCCCTAGACAAGGGAAGAAATGATATGACAGTCTGAGATTAAGTGGTTGATAGATCGGATAGTAACAGTTTTTTTACTCTTCTTACCTTCAAGTGCCCAGATGTGAGCCTGGCTGTCAGCAAACAGAGCCTGACTGGAAGCCTCTGGGAGCTGCGTGAGATACATTAGGATTTTATGTAGCACACCACAGCGGTCTGATGACACATTGAGAGGTCAGATGGAAAAGGTTTGGAGCGATTACGTTACAGCATGCGCGTTTGATTGCAAGAGCAGACTTGACAGCTGGGAGTGAAAACGGACCAATTGCTCACAAAAGTCCCTCTTAAGCACGTCTGAAGTGCGACAGTGACAAATTTCCGTGGTATCAGAACCTGGCACCTTGATCTCCAAATGGGATTTGACTCCTCTGAATCACGTTGCCCAGATAACAATCGAGTGACAGGCGAGGCACATGCGTTACGTGATCTTCCAATCAAGCTTTTTAAGTGATTAGTGATGGTAACCTCTACATGAATTAATTAAAATCAGGTCGAAGATAGGTGAAAAGATGCACTAAGCTAAATTAGTGAGATCTTAACGAAAATGTTGACTGATTCACCAGCCTGAGGGAGACTACATGCACATGCTACTCGACCTTACCTTGTTAAACAAATACATTATCAGCACCCGCTTGGCCAAGAAATTTTTAACCTGGACAAGACAGGTAATTACAGACACATTTTTCAGTTTCACAATGTGGTGTTCTAAATCCTGATTCAGATGAATCAAGCACACATCCTGGCACGCGCTGCCAGTCTACTCATTAGATCATGAACGCAGTGTGAGGAAGTGGTTGTACCTGTTCTTTTCGGTTCTGTAGAAACTGGGTGAGGAGGCTGGGTTTGGAGTCAGCAGGCTTTGGACTTGGGACTGAGGCAGGAGAAGGGGGAGGGCTGCCATTAGCCTGCGAATCTGTCAAGACAGGCGTCCGCTCTTAATCACATCAGGGAAGTCAATGACGGGTAAACTTGGCATCAAGACTATTTTGATATTGATTAACTAATGACAGAAGATTACGTCGGAGAGACTTTTCCAATTTGTATTATAGCAAATCCAAATATAATTTGTCAGGTACACCTCACTCACCTGTGGAGGTGGACCAGAGCTTTGGTGCTCTCCTCATGATGTGGGGGCTCTGAATGCTGCCATACCAAGGAGAGCCCGGGTCCACAGGGGCAGTGAGGCGCCGTAGAGTGGGTGAGAAGGGGCTGCCAAGGTCTGGGGTGAACGGGGCAGCCTGGGGACTGTACATGCCCCCGATGGTTGAGCGATGTGTGAAGACCGAGGCAGGTGTTTTGATCAGAGCAGAGGGCCGTGGGGTCCCGTTTGTGCCAGAACTCGCTGGGAGGACAGACAAGGCCATTTTTTACCATTTTGTGAGTGCATTCGACCATCTGCAACTTGAAAGTCGTCGTGCTCACATCATGTACCTGAGGACTCCGATGAAGTCTTCCTTTCACTGCCAGTGGACAGTGATTTTGCTCGACCATTGGTAGCCACAGTGTCATGATAAGCAACAAGTCTCTGGGTCAGCTCACTCAGCAAGGACATACACTCCTTACTGATGGCATTCCAGTTATGGGGATGACCACCTGAATAATAATTACATGTTTTATGTTGGCCTTACTTCAGAGAGATTGGTTTATGCTATAATGGATAAGCTGTGACACACCTGGCTGACTCAGGCTGAGGACCTCACACCGCCGTGATGGAGAGTGCTGAGAGAGTAGCGCCAGGTCTTGCAGAGCCAAAAACTAGAGTTTGGAGGCAAGGGAATTTGCAGAGATGTGATCACAAGGGAAAAAGAAACTGAAGACAACTAAGGAGAGTCAGTTATAATCATGTTCCTCTCTACCTTTAATATTGTGGGCTGCTTTTCGGCAACAACTTTAGGGAGACACTGATGGGCCTCTTCAGTAAAGGATGACTGCACAGGAAAGCTGTGGACCTGTAAACAACGACAAATACATGTTAAGTGCTTTGTTTGTAGTCAATCTTCTATCATTGATTACAAGAGTGACCTAACAATGATAGCTCACCGTTTACCCTGTATACATTACATACATAGATTACATTCCTTGAATACTGGAGAAACACTGCCCCCCTGTGTTCATTTGTGAGGAAGACTGTGAGAGGGATTACAAACCTCTGTGACAAAGATCCTGAAGAGCTGCAGGGTGATGTACCACGTGAAAAGAAGGAAGGTGCCACTGAGCCACAAGTGGTAGAGGAGGGAGGCGTCCAGCAGCCCAGCTATGGAGTCCAGAGGGTGCTGGGAGCTGGAGGATGAGGTCAGTTGAGAAAAAGAATCACATATTAGATAAATGTGCTGCTTTAACTTTGTTCTAGGGAAATTCACCAGAGGTATGTATGTGCTGTAATGAAAACACGCTGACCTGCTCAAATGAAGATTAAGTGTCCTGCATATCCACTCCCTTGGAATATAGCCTGCAAATGTTACATGATATATGGAGGCACCTCTTTATTATAGCTTTAAGAGTCAGGACCATGAAACAGCATACAAGAGTAGATTTGAAGAGTAAATTTAAATAAAAATGTGAACAAGCTATTGTCCAGTGCTTTGTTTGTGATTATAAGATCCAGTAACAAGAATGTCCTCCTGCCCCTGCTCTTCTTCCAAACCTTGGACCGTAACCATTTAAACCCAATCGTAAGACAGTTAAAGGAGCACGACATCTGCCTGACCGCATAAATCATTAATGCACCACGACAAACAATCTCGAACTGTGTTGCCAACGTTTCAAATGTCAAGATCACATACCCAAAAAGAAATACACGATGATGTAGTTCCTGATGGAGTAGAGCGCTTGGGTTGCACTGCACCTAACCACCAGAGGCAGAGATCCCTTGAAACGAAGGTATCTATATTGCTGGGGAGGAGCAAGTGCACATAAAGCATCAACATATTAGAGAAAAGTCATTCACGATTGAGGTCAACAACTTCGACTTGAGCTGTATTGCTCGGTGCCAAAATTCAGTGTAACGTTCATGTAATACAAAAATTGGATTTAACCAAAGGTGCAACATTTTTACAAGATGGCAGCTGTTTTAAAGATGGCAGCTGTCATCTTAACAACTTTGACCTCGCCTACAAGAATCAAAACAACACCACCAAGGCACAGGATGAAATGGTGCTGTTTGATTGTATTTGGTATTTGCAAAAATACCTCTCAGAGCTTGGTTTGTGGGAAGTAATACAACACAATGATTATTGATCGGGAATATCTAGGACTGTGTTTGAGCACCATTGTTATGGACAGACTTATGCAAAATAGTGTTACGTTCAGAGACAAATCAATGATGCACTGTGTCCCACCTGGACAGTCTGTATGGACACATAATTGATGTTGTGGAGGACACCTAGCAGACTGTGAGTGAAGCCAACAAAGGCTCCCGCAAGCAGAAGCACCAAGTGATGCTCGTTTAGACAGCTCTGCAAGGAGCTACATTAAAAAAGAGAACGGTAGATAATGGTGAGCATCAAAATGTGACTCAAGACAGAAATAGGAAATATTAATGCAGACACATACCCATCACTCTGTGTGCATGGGTGGGCGAGCATCTGATATCTGCCTCCAATTGTCACGGCGCAGCACCAAGCCACGATGACCCCCATGCTGCAATGCACTAGCGAATTGACCACCTGACGAGGGTGTAGTAGTTGGACAAACAGGGCAATCTTGGAGCACGCAATTGATGGGACAACTGCGTGATGGTCAAGATGGGTGGGGATGGAACGGATCAGGAAACCAGTCATTAGAATGGACACAACCAACGAAAACGCCAGATCCCTCTGAACCCCCTCACCTGTATAGTATTCCAGGTGGAGGAAGCCGACCAGGAGGACCACTCCGAGGAGCAGGATGAAGGAGAGGACGTAGGTGGCACTAGTCAGGAAGGAGAGGCATTCTGCGGGGTGCAAATACAGAAAATGAGAGGCGTTGGGACGGTGTTCGATGACTGTGTTTGAGATTCTGCTGAGGCTGACCTGACACCGACTGGACCGGGTGAAGGAGGCTGAGCCTGCCAAGCGTTGCAAAAACAGCGGTGGATGGTGGCAACAACAGGACAGACCAAGCCACGCTGGCCGCAGCTCTCCAGCAAATAACCTAAGGAAGATGTCATTTAATCAAGCGAAATTATTGTGTTCAGCCAAGGCAGCTAATACTGGCTATCTTCGTCAAACTCGGCGGTATTAACACAATTGCCACTGCAGGACACGTATCAAAGCAAAAATGAATTCATAACTCACCTTACGGACAAACCAAGAACTTTGCTCGGCGGAAAACATTCTGAACCAAGGGGAGCCGCGTAAACAGAGAAGCGCTCAAATTGACGCGGCTCCCATAACGCGCGCCTCATGCACTCAAAGGACCACATGAAGGACCCCTGCGCCGGCTTGTAGCTGTCCTTTCACCTGCCTGATGCCGGTATTTCACAGGAAGCATAAACTTTAAATGTAATCGAACCGCATTCGTTCAAAATGGACAAAGAACGCAACACGTGAAATGTGGTCAACAAAAAATTGTTCACTTCTTAAACAACTGTAGATTTTGGAATCAAAGAGAGGGGGAGAGTAGAAAAGGGAAAATATACAGTACACCATGAATTTACAAGTAATATATCAAACTGTTACAGACTAGGCACAAACTGTTCTTAAGTCCTTTCCTCTCAGTTGTTAATGTCCCGTTCAGATACAAATTGTTGGAGCTCTGTTCTACTCGCAGAGTTTACATCAATTCATGATGCCTTTAACCTCTTCGTTCATGAAACCTCTCTTGTCAAATCCATTTCCCAAGGTTGGAAAACCATGTTTATCCAAGACAGATTTTTTGTCTACATCTTGCGATATTGATTTGGTCTCAAAAGCGTTGACTGGAAGCTTTTGAGATGAACTAATAGACATCTCGGTTTGAACTGCTTTGTGATTGGCAGATTTCTGTCCATGTCTCTGAGTAATGGCAGGGAGGGCCAGTTGCTCCCTTTGTGTCTTCTTGTCTTCCCATAACTTCAGCAGGCGCCTCTGGTTATTTGTCATATCCTTAAGATTTTGCTGCAATGACTGCACTTGATCTTCTAGGAGTGTTTTGGAGGTGACAGTGTTTGCCAACTCTGATTTCAGTTCATCAATGGTCAGACCAAGTTTTCCGGCCTTGTCCACCAGTGAATGGCACTCCTTCTCCTTCTCGTACAATTCGTTGATGATGTCCTTTGTGGTCTTTCCATTAAACTTTGGGCTGTTTTCCAGTCCAATCTCCGTGCGGAGAGTCTTTACTTGTTTCCTCAAGTCCTTGTTGTCCTGAGTTAATGTCTTCAACTTCTGCTTCAGTGCTTCGGTGGAGCGCATCCTGGACTCGTACATTCTAAGCTTTTCCCTTAGGGTGTTCTCTCTTTGCATGGCATCATCTCGCTCCTTTCTGCATTTCTCCAAATGCTTTAATGTCTCAAATTTGGACACTTTGTCCCCTTTGCCATTTGATGTAGCCATCCTTAATCAAATGTCTTTGAGGTTACGAAAAAACAGTCAACCACAAGAAAAAAAAGAAAAAAAAATCACCCAAGCAGAAAAATTTAAAATGGCATCACAATTCAAAATGTATCTCCGTTCCTAATGTGACCAGCATTAACACTGGAAAGCCATCGAAGTGCTCTGCCCAGAAGTCCTCCTGATGAGAAAACCTTGCATGCCGGGACTGAGGCAGGTGACATTGCCGCGCCAGTTATCCGTTTGAGACGCAGCTCGAGTGTAACTCAAAGCTCGGGCTAGAATGACCATTAATTAGGGCGCCACCATCCCATTGACACCGTTTCGAGTGA
Organism: Carapus acus; assembly: GCA_900312935.1. Lineage (NCBI taxonomy): Eukaryota > Metazoa > Chordata > Actinopteri > Ophidiiformes > Carapidae > Carapus > Carapus acus. Next base: position 59,873 of record OMPJ01010237.1, read on the forward strand.
CACATTTCTTCCTATTCTGTTAATGAAGATAAACACAAGCCCTTTCATGGATGGAAACAATAAACTGATTTTTACAGAGGTTGCATGCACGTGCAATGTCAATCACAGCTTCCAGTGTAAAAACAGGCTTTAATTTCCCTCTTGTAGATATTGTCAATGGTCCAAACAATGACAATGGTCTCATTGCCCTGCCCAGGTTGGATAGGTAACTTAAAAAAAAACATTATTGCCAGCCAAATGGTGCCCTTTATGGTTAGATGTTGAGGTAAAACTCTACGTTTTGTGATTACATCTCAGAGTGGCATGCTTAAATATTTAAAAACGCCACTGTTCAAATGTACCAGCCTGTATCAAAGATGTCTGAGGCTCACTCTGTGTAGTAGGGGACTGACCTCTTAATCAGAGGATGAGGCGTTTATCACTCGCAAATTTTGAAAAAACAAAACAAAACGTAGAAAGCAAATCACCACAGCGATAGCATTTACTTTCATGCGTTTTTGTTATCCAGGATTGTAGATACAGTTACTGATTGATAATGATTTCAGAACTTCATCAAAAGCAGTAGGTGCAGCACAAAGGTGTTATTTATTTTTCTCATGTAGTACTGGGTCAAAGATGACATTGACAGCAATACATGCTACAAATGCAAAATGTATAGTAAAAACAAAACTCTTAAAAAGAATTGACGAATTTAGTACATTCTGTAACAAAGTATTTCCTTTGTAATTTTGGGTTGCAGCTTTGGTTTGACATTCAGGGCACTTCTGGTAGTTTCAGGAAGATTTACATAAATTCTTTGTGCATATGTTGTTACTGAGATGTATATGATACAGTTGCCAACAAAAAGACTATATGTACTGCATACCAACCAGTGTCAATCAAGACTTTTAAAAAGAAAATATGTACACAATAACTGCCTTCCACCATCTACTGTGTAAGGCCTGGTCTTATTAAAATCCCAACATGAGAACTTCACAGAAAAAAAATATACCAACCAAGGTTTTCTGTACCGAGAGACACGATACCTCATTTATATTTCAGTAAGTTTGGACCCCATCTTGTTAGAAATAACACACTTGCCGCCCGTGTTGCTTTTCAGGGGTCACACAGTTGAACCGTGCCTACAAACTGGGTTTTAAGGTCTAAAGACACAATGTCAGAGTACAGGTGAAATCCAGACGTCCCGTGACTTCAACAGTGCAGCAACCTGATTCTCTCTCATAAGGCAACAGGAGAACCTGCAATTTTCAAACGAGAATAACACACACTATGGGAAGGAGAAATCATGTGCTGGATGTCCGGTGTCAAATGTTGTATGCCAGCGAGAAAATACTCCTCACATGACAAAGAACCTGAAATAAACCCGAGATTTACAGCCTGATCTTGGATGAACATGTCAATACAAAGACAATGTTGAACATAACACAGTAATTAGTAGAATTCTTCTGATGCAATGCTGATGTTTACCTTCATACTATGAAAGGTTTTATGTTGGTGGTGATGGGTGGATCATATTCACTGTGGAGGCACTGTCATCATGTCTTAGCTCAGGTTTGCTGAAGAAATAGGCCTGCAAAACAAACAAACAAAATACCGATCCAGTGAGCATAATAACTAAGAACGACAGGCTCATCTTTGTCTGCCTCCAGACAGCAGCTAATACCTGTATGTAGACTAATTACATCTATGTAACCTGTCATATGATATACAAGTACGACCGATTACATTCACTCCAAGTGCTAACAGACCATTTCTCATGGCAATTACCGACTGTGGTCAGAGTTTCCAAACAAGAGTCTCCTTTAAGGAAACTCATTTGACACGACAGGACACCATCATTTACCTGGAAGACAATCCCCAAAAAGAGACTGGCTATTCCTGCCTGTGATTGACACAGGCAATTAGGTCAAAGCAAGACGTTGAAGCTGAGATCATCGCAAATGAATTAGTTTGTCGTTATCTGCCCTAAGATGTCAACAAGGTTAGTTTGCCAAAGCAACGCAATGAGTATGTATCTTATTGCTAAGTGGGGATTTAATTCCCGTATTATTTAAAGATGGGATCAATCTCAATCGCGATATTATCAGACAGATGGAAACACGACGAGTCCGGGTACAATTACCTTACAGCCAACAGCGAGTAGGATATTGAGCACCACAATCGTTGACAAGACTGCAATTATAATTTTGGGACTGTCATCTCTAACTGCAGGCCAGAAAGTCAGCGCAAGCACCGAGCCAGACAGACAGAGGGCCACGACAATGGAGAGCCATCTCAGCGTTTCAAACGGGAGAATCCACAGAACCTTGTGCAGAAAGAGGTAGGAAGGTAAACACATTATAAAATGATACAGGAGAAAAATCATAGCTGTCAAATAGCAACAACATCAGAATGTCGGTCTTATGAGCCAAAGATATAACTAAAACTGATGTCACCAATACTCTGCTTTCATACTTGAATATTGTGACACAGCTCGGTTGCTCATTCCCAGGTGCTCCTTTTATCATTGCACATTTTAAATGGAACAAACCCAACCCCCACCTATTCATGTTCAGTGCAAAAGAGCAGGATGTGTTTGACACGTTTATGGTCTCACCACAGCGGGAATGTAAATAGCAAGGGAGTATCCATAGACACAGACAATCTCCATGAAGGAATACGACACCAGGTTCACGATTTTGTTGTTTCTCCACAACAAGAAGCCCCACAGGGCAAGGGGAACCAACCAAGCATAGCTGAAGATGGCTGTTGCGGCTATGCTCACTGCAAGAGAGTAAATTTGTGTGAGTGCGACATTAACTTTTGGTTTGATAGTTAAGTAATTGGTAATTACTGCCCTTACCTTTCCTAAACTCTGGTGTATACTTGTAACTTGGGTTGCCTAAATTTACCAGGAAGTTAGATATATTTCCACTGATTGCAATGGCAAACACAAGGGTGGTACAAATCCAGAATGGTCCTAGAAGGACAGATATTGTGAATTTACATGCCAAACCTGTACTTGTGTTATTCTACACAGTAACAGTATCTAATGAGAATACTGTTTAATGGTTACTATCTTTGAGGTCTTACCATAAAGATCAGGATTTCTGCGAAGATGGGTATGGATAAAGTTCTTTCCAGGCCAGGGTAGCATTGATCCGATGATTCTTTCCCTCACCTCAGGGAAAAATGAATAAATAAATGACAATTACTATGGTGCTGTGCTTTACAGTAATTGAGAGGGGTAGTTAATACATTACATGATGGGTCTCAATGTCAAAAAATTGTTGGTAGTACTCAAATGTCCAAAATGGTGCACTTTTCTTTTGCCCTGAGAGGAGCTTAGGAGAGGAGGAAAGAATGTTAAGAGGAATACTCCTTAGACGACTGGATTTAAACACACTTTTTGATGTTTGATATTTTCCTCTTACCTCAGCCGTGTCTTCACTGGTCAGCTGGTCTTCATCACTATCAGGTGCCAATCCTGTGGGCTGTCTTGGCATGTGCTGTGTGGCCTCTTCATCCTCGACACTGATGGTCACTGCATCTCTGTTGGCCTCCAAAAGATTCCCAGCCTCTTCGAATTCTTAGCCCAAACAGAATTAACAGTCTTTAATACAGTTAAGTCTCCTAAGAACTCCACCAAACTAAAAGATCACGAAAACCGACACGTGGACATACCTCGAAATTCGAAGGGATCGTTAGTAGACGCAGCCGACATGGCTCATAGACGGGACGTTGTGCAGAACAAAGTGACAAAACTAGATATGGAAAGATCGGAAAAGAATTCTACTTATCAGGAACGACTCCACCTTAGCGATGACGAATTTGGCAAACGTCCTCGACAGATATCTCATTATCCATACACACTTTGAGGGAAAGTTAGCTCATTGCTAACACATCGCCGCTTTGACACAACCTCGGTCATTTGACAAACGCGAAAATCCACAACAGCTCGGGATCGTTTCAAATGTTTATTTTGTAAATTTGTTGAAACATTGTATTACCTCAACTGTCTTGCAGCAAACTCTCCGAAATCATTTCAGTTGTCTCTCCGTGATTAGTTTGGAGTTGATCACACAACCTCCGAAATGTAAACAATGTTACTTCCAGTGAGTCTTACCTTCAAAGTAAAGGTTTGATATTTATATGTTGAAGGTAGCATCATTCTCATCATGACATAACATATTGAATGAAACACGGTTTACCGATTATTCGTGTGTCATGTGTTTCTCGTCCTTCGAAGAAATCTAGGTAGGATTGTGGAAACAAAGACCTTTTAACCGCTCGCTCTTATTTTGACACGTCTAGTCTGTATGTGCGTCCCCAGTATTAGCATTATAGCTTAACACGAGGAATGCAAACTGGTTTGCCAACATTCATAGCAATTGTAACTGCATCGACTCCTCTGACACGCTGAAGCTAATGCACCGACCTGTAAACGAGATGAGGCTGTAATGTGTCTATAGCACTCTTTTTAGCCCGCGAGTTCACTTTCTGTGGCGCTGTCGTTTGCGTGAGGGCACCGGGTGAAGCTAGCATGAGTTGACAGTGTATCGCTATTGCAGGTGGTAAATATGTGCGATCCCGCAGCGGGCAACAGTAACATTTATGTCCGAGAAAGAGGCTTATTGCGCCGCGTCAACGGCATTGTGCTGGCCGATACCAAGTCGGTGTCGTCATGTAGACGGACACATCCATTTGTTGTGAAAAAAGAGCACTTTATGTTCACCTACAACGCCGAGGGAAGTCTGAGATACTCCGCCAAGTCTCTGTTCGACGTCACTCTCTTGTTCATAGCAGACAACATTCAGCACGTCGACTCACTCATTGACTTCCCCGAGCAAATAGGCGACAAACTCTTCACTGCTGCAGAGGAGAAACGAGTATTCTTAAGCCAAGACATTGCTACCAAAGCTTTGACACTATTCAGTGATGCGTATGGAGATAAGGTGCTTGGATCTCTGTGTCTGCGAAATAGGTAAACATCATCACAAAAGTCAATTAAATGTCCGAACAAAAACACCATGACAACAGTTTGGCCATTTGCAGGTTCCCACTCTTGTATGAGAGGATGGATGAAATAAAAACATTTCACAGCCTGAAGTCTTTGGATCTCTTCGGCTGCAGGCTGGGAGATGAGCATTCTATTTTCCAGCATTTAACACGCAGTCCTTTGTCAAGGTAATTTCAATTCCATTAAATCTTTCAGAATTTAAACATGGTTTGGCATTTTTAACAGCCATCTTTGTGTTTTATAGCAACCTCATTCAGCTATTCATTGGTGGTAATGGTCTGTCAGATGCTGGCCTACAAAGACTGACTGCACCCATCAGAATGATGAAGAAAGGACTGAACTGTCTACAGCTGCTTGATGTTTCATGTTGGTTCTCCTGTATCTCTCTGTTTTGTGGTGATGCAGTGGCTTGTAATAGCCTCCTAGATCAGAATTTACGATAACTGTTATGTAGTTGAAAACGATTCTCTTTTGCAGACAACCCTATCTCTGAGAGGGCTATTAGACATTTAGCATGTCTCCCAAAACTTGAAAAGCTTGATTTAACAGGGACAAGTTTGATGGTAAGAGAGGAATAGAATTCTGTCACTTTTACGTAATATTTCTCAAAAAATGTTAAGATGTCAAAACTAAATGTTAATCATGCCTTCAGCTTGGAATAGTATCAAAGACTACAGTGTGGAACCTGCTGGGACTCAGATATTCTGAGAAGCCACTGGATGCCTTCGAACACTCACAATGTAAAACAGAGGGTTGGGCAGAACAGGTAAATATGACATTTCTCTAGAGGTGTAATAGTGGTGCAGTTTTTAGGTTTTCATTGATACACTTTACAAAGTGATATGCTCCAACTATTTATTCTCCAAATCAACTGTGATAGCTTTAAACTGCAAATTTGATACGTCTTGTGTCATCTGAATATATGATTGTACCAGGTAATAAGCCAATGGGAAGCAAGTGGAGCACAAGTGCCCAAGCAGAAGAGAATTGAGGATTCAAGAATGTCAGCACAGCGCTTCTGTGAGTTTATTTCACTCATCTTCTTGTAAATATCTCAGTGTTTTTCACATCATATAACTTGTCACATATACGTTTTCAGTTGGAAGACAGAAGTTTGTCAGAGAAGTACTGAACGCATCACCCTTGGTACTACAACAAAATGAGGAACCCAAGACAGAGAGATTGCATTTCTACAAACCTGCTGCAAACACCTTTAAATTGGACAGTCAAACACTCCCAATAACCACACATATATCAAAGGTGCCCCAGGACAATGTCAAAAGAAGGCAACATCTATCAGACTGTAATGACAGTTTGCAACAAGGCCCGCCTGCCAAACGCTTTGTGTCATCGCCTCTGACAATAGAAGACATTGACTTGTTGAACAGCTACTGAGGCATGTGCCTACCCAGCATTCTACAGGGGCCAGGGAGAGGCATGAACACAGGAGGCACATGCCTCCAACAGGTGACCTGCAGCCTCAGCAGGTTTGTTCCACAAATAATTTCTAATCTCTCCCTGGCAGCACTTTCATAGTAGATTTTAAAAAATGAATAAAATTCTTAATGGTGTATTAATTGTCTCCTGGCAATCACAATTTGACTCTAAACTTGAGCAGATTTTTGCACCGGTACTCAAATCAACAATGGCTGTGGATGATGTCTTTTTATTGTCGATATCAGATGATGAGACTGTTGAAAGAAAGCAACTCCTTGCTACAGCATGGTCACCAGCCAGTAGGGAATGTATATGACATTTTGAAGAGGGATGGTCACTTTAATACGTTTCTAAAACCAAGCACGAGGTCAAGCCATTTTCATTGGAGCAATTGTGTTAGACACACCACATTAATCAGTATTCAGAGGCAACTATTAAATTTCAGATAACCACTTACTGAATATTGATATGGGATAGCCTTGGTTCAGCCCACCAAAGAATGCATTTATTTCGGTAAACAAAGTACTCTCTTGTTATCTTATGGGCATGTTTGAAATGCACATCCAGCTTGACAAAAAATTGCATACCAATACCCAGAAACCACAACTCTCTCTCTTATAAATACCTCCACCAAGAGAAAAACCAAGAGAGGCGATGGCAATACCTATGTCACACACTGGTTTAGGTCTAGAACAGACTATTTTATTGTAAAATTCAACAGCATCAGGAAAGCACTGCAGATGAAACATGAACAAACAGGAAACACCCACAGTATTAGCAGAATCTCAAACAATTTGTCATGAGAAAATGGGCTATCCATGTGTGAGAACCCAAGTCACATCCTTAATTTACATATTGGAATAATTAGCACACCAACGGAGAGCTGATCTAAGAGCCCAGATACTGGAAGAGATTGATTTGACTTTAACTCTGTGTGCGGCATAGCCAACTAAAATGCCTCAAATATTCCCATTTCTGAGCACAGTAAATATTACACTGCCAAGATTTCAAAAGCCTGGAAAAAGGGAGCAGACATTACAGCCTTTATAGAAACCGTTTCAACCACAAGTGGCAAAGCTCTTGTGTCAGATGAGCTAAGGAAAACATCAACTATGGCTTTGGCCTCTAGATGTTGGACTGATCCAGATTCACTTTAGAGGGCAGCGGACCAGCCTCTTCCTCCATCCCTTTGGAGGTGATGACGATCAGAGACGATGCTGGATATGGAATGAGTTTCTTTTGGTCCATTGAGTCCGAGTCACCACAGATGCTGAGTTTCTGAAAATAAAGTAGATACAGTATGTAAGAATTCAGTCTTTAGGATTTTTCCAGAAATGACATCATGTGCACAAGCCAGAAGTATTCTTATTTTTTGCCTTGTTCTCTCATTTGATTTTCTATGCACACAAAAGGGCAATACTCAGATTTACAGTTGTGTTGATGTCTTCACTGTGAGCGCTTTGCATTCAGACATATCCACCTGAGTACTTACATCAGCAGGCACATACTGGTCAACGGCAGTTGCCACAGTTGCACAGCAGATCCAAATCAGCACCAACACTGACAGACTTAAAGTTGTGGTCATAATCCACCCTGGCAGCCATGAGTTCCTAACAGCAGTCACAGGTGAAAGAAATTGTCACCGCTGAAATATGTCAACTCGCAAGCATTTTTACTTCCTTGTGTCAACACACCTTGAAAGACTGCTGAAAATATTGTAGCCATCAGTGCTGCGCTCCCCACTCAGATCTCTATCACGCTCTTGGATAAGGTTGCGGTGGTATTCTTTGTATATTGGGCTGTTCAAACTAGGAACTTGAGAGGGAGGAATAAGGATAAATGCATGATCCCGCACGCAAGATCGTCTCCATTATACCATCTGTCACCACCACTGCTGCTTTAATCAAGATAGGTGCGGTGTCCAACAGACACACATTTATTTGTTTTATACTGATTTCAAAGGGGAAGGCTTACGTCTCTTTTGTGTCTCTTCTAGCCCTTCATCCAATTCATATTGAGAGAAATACTTGATCTGTGGTTCAGTCTGTTGGAAAATAACATATGAATGTTGTTTCAAAAACTCCTTTTATCAAGATATTGAAATACTGTTAGAAACTTCTATATCCAATTGTCCCATACCTGGAACACCACCACTCGGCCATCATCCACTTGCAGGTAGAAAGTCCATGTTGAGGTGATGAAACTGTGAGCTTGATTCATCATGTCATCCCATACACCTCTAACCAGAGTTAAGGGGTACAGTAAATGAATCCTCGGCACCATCGCCTCCAACTGAAAATATAAAAAAATACAACACACAGATAAAAGGGCTGACAAAGAACTGCATGTGCTTCGGCTGGAGCAGCAGCTACTGGTTTGTTACCTGTTCCTGTCGAAGTTCAGCAAATGGAAGCTGTCCCTGACAGCCCAGGTCACAAGCATACTGCTCATCAGCATGAGTGTAGGCTTCGTGACAGGCTACAGTGGAAGGAGGGCAGTGAGACAACAGATGGGAAAATAGGATTATGTATGACAAAACACAGCAAGGTCTCCAGACTCTGCACTTGACTGTGTAATCGTGTGGAGCAGCAGAGGTGTGTGAACAATTGCCCACTGTTTACCGCAGGTTATACATACACAGAGAAACAGATGTGTAACTCAAAGTTTTCCTCACTTGATTCGCACTCAGATTTGGTCTGATTTAGGTCGTCGCAGTCACGGACGAACTGGCAAATAGAGAAGAGGCGACAGCCTCTCTGGCATGCGTATAGTTCCTCCTCCTGTAAAACCACAGAGCCAGATAACCCAGTGAACCAACACCCGCAAAAGATGGCGCAGGTTATGCAAACAATTACAGAAACAATTTTTTCCAGTCTCAAAGCCACCAATTTCTAGTGCGCAGGCTGCCACGGCATAACAGTGGCCAGGCCCAGGTTTTCTCTGCTTTGCCACCCTGGCTAACCGCTGCTCACAGGTTACAAGATGAGGACTCACCCGTGGGTACGTATGCAAACTGTATGTCATTTCACATGACTTGTGACAAGACGCCGTGTTTCCCAACACGTTGTTGAAGACATCCGTCGACGCAGATGCGTAAGCGAGAACGATGAGTAGTCCCCAGGCGTAAGCCGAGGATGAGAGTGTGCCCATTTCGATTCCCCGTACCCAAACAAACAACTACACGCTCCTCTTCCCCCTTCTCAAGCGATAGGCTGTCCCGCGAGAGCAGTCTATTATCTCGCGAGAAATCGAACATACAGGTTTCGGGAGATTTTATGTCGTATGTTCATTTCGTCACCTGAACAGGAAACCACGACGAAATTAAATTCATGTCATACATTCTTAGACTCTGCACAATTGATAATGTAGAACTCATGAACACTCATGAACATCACACCACTAATTGCTTTCAAAAGGCGATATGGACTTTTTTTTATGAAGTGCCGTAAACACGTGAGTCAATCATGTAATTCAACAAAAAAAATTGAAAAACAACTACATTCTTGACGTCTTTCGAGCACATATTCAGAGAATTGAAGGGTACATAAACTGAAGCGTTCTTGTCGCCTCGGCACGTTCAGTGAAAAGGACACATCAAGCGAGATATCTCATTTATTTCCGACACCACCAAAACGCATCACGGGTGTATCCATTATTTACTTCCGGACCGGTCGATGCTCCCTAAACCAGCCAGTGTTTATCGTCATATTCGGGACTGGTGGCAAATTCACCCGTCCTACGCAGAGTTTTTACTTTGTTTGTTTTTGAAACGGCGTTCAGCTCAGTCACTAACACTTAGAATGTTTTTTATCAGCTGGGAGTGAGAGCTGTGTGAGAACCCACTACTGCTAATGGAACAAAGGGGAGAGTTCCACGTTCAAATTGATAGCGAAAATCTATACAATCGTCTTCACGGTTCCAAACAAATATCTCTACTGTGTTGAAACATTGTGTTTGAGATGGACAAATTTGTCGTGCGGTTACCAAGGGACCAGACACCGAGAACGTCCAAGAGCAAGGAAAAAGTATACAAGCAGACAACAATCGAGTCCCTGCGGGTGAGCGAACAAATTACCACATTGAAACTTCGACTCAGCTAAATCCTCCGTTCGCTTTCCTGGTGCATTAGCCATCATCCCTAAAATCAGTTTGTCTCCTGTAGAGAGTTGTGGTAATAGAGGACATAATGCGCTACAAATCCACGTTGGAGCTGCCAGCGCAGAAACGAGAAAACCTTCTCGAAGCCCTGACTGAGCTGGGCAAGAAGATCCCATCCAGAGAAGTGCTAAAGACAACACAAATAGGTAACTAACAGGTCCGCCTGACAAAACCATGGGTAATGTTAATTTATCCGGAAAGGACTTTATGTGTCTAACACAACCGGGAAAATGTATCCCTCCCTAAGGTGTCACAGTCAACAAAATGCGAGAGCACGCAGACCCAGAGGTGAGCGCATTGGCAGCAAAGGTCTACACCGACTGGAGGACTTTCATTCAAGAAAATTCCAGCAAGCCCTCCATTGAAGTGCGCTCTGACAAACAATCTGAGACACTCAGGAAAAATGCAGGAAGAATGTTGGCTGATGCACTTGAACACAAGGTAAGAAGTCTCCTTTCATATCATGTCACTGCTCCAGCCAAACTCTGTGTCCTGTACTTGGTGTCAAGAGTTTTCCACAGTTATATACAGTATTTCAGTTCTTCTCATGGATAACACAGTGTTATGTATGTGTTACGTCCTTTAGTTTTGTTTGAATTAGAGCAGTCTTATGAACTGTAAACAGACCATTTGAAGTGCTCGACAGTTTAGTCCAAGGTTTTTAAAGGGGAAGGAGAGGAAAGGCACTTTATTAATCTCCGAAAAGGGAAACACACAATTTACACTCTGTTGTCGAAAATAGATAAAGGGATGCACAGGCGTAAATACGCACATGCAAGTACACACACAAGTCATCATCAAGGTAACGCCATGCCATACAATAGGGGCCTGGTTACAGAATGAGGGGGCTGTGCTCCTGAGCAGGTTGGGATTGGATGCCTTGCTCGAGGGCACCTCTGCAGTGCTCAGAAGGCAAACTGCAACCTCTCCAGTCACCAGCCACAATCTCCGTCCACCCTGTTCCCCAGACTAGTGACTGAACTACTGCTGCAATCATCTTAATTTTTCCCACATGTAACAATCGCAAAATAATTAAACAAGGCAATTTAATAAGACTTTTTTGTACACACTCTGCACTTTTGCAAGGAAGGCTTATTCACTACAAAACTACATAGTCACTGGCTCTTCTGTTACTAAAATGTGTGATCTTTTCTCTTCCACTGTGACCTGCAGGAGGACTGTGGCCTTATCGACAACATTGAAAGAGAAGTGTTTCACCAGAGTTCTCGCTTGGTGAGCAGCTCATACAGAAGGACTATCAGAGCTTTAGTGTTTGCCTTCAAACATAAACCAGAGCTCAGGAGTCAGGTGAAGGATGCCAAAATATCAGTCAATCAGCTTGTCTCTCAATACAAGAAGTAACTGCAACAGCGAGATTGCCATGTCCTGGACACTGTTGGTGGTCATCTTAAATATATGTGATGCGTCTGTAGTCATTTTTAGTTCATTTTCTCATTTCATCACGAAGAATACTTCTTTGTGGCACATCAGTAAGATTGTACTATTTTATTGCTGTACAGTAATCATTGTCAACAGTTTTATGCGATTTATTGTTTCTGGTGTGGATGATGTGATTCCTTTTTACTGGAATTTTATCAAAAGTTACATTTTTTTCCCTGCTCTAATCAGAAATGTCAAAATAAAACGACAAATGGTTGATAAGGCCGTAGGAGTGTGTGATCTAAAGAAGAACCAGCCATATGATAGCAATCACCATGAGGATGACAGCCAAGACGCAGATGCTGATGAAAACGATGTCACTCATATCAAGAAACTTCATATTGTCTGTGTCAACTTTGACCTTTGGCTCTGCCTGTTTCTTCACACGACGCTCCTCTGTTGAAATGATGGACACTGTCGCTATCTTCCTCTGGACGTCGCAGAGCACCTCATATTTTTGCACGTTCTCCTCCTTTCCATCAGAAAAGTCGATGTAAAGGATGTTCACAAGCACAGTGATGTTTTTGCGTTTCTGCAAGGGGATTAAGGGAAAGAAACGGATTGGTCAATGTGTTGAAAGAAGCTTTTTTTTTTTTTTTAGAAATTAGACACTAGTGAAGGAAATGGTAATATCTCCAAATATTTACCTCGCCAGCTGTGCCACAGTTGCCAAATCGAGCTAGGATTTTATAGGAAGTGGTGGTTAACTGGGATGGGCAGGTCCGATTTCCTAGATAGATGTTTTCACGGTCCAGGTGTGGCACAGAGTGTATGGAAATCAGAATGGAAAACTCTGATCTTGTGCAGCTGACATTTACCGGCACCACTTGGATTGGATAGGAAAAGCAGAATATTTCAAACTCATTCAATAGCAACATAAAAGGCTATTTGAGCTGTACCAAGGCTAGAGAATGGAGAGAGTTCAACCTCCCATGAAAGTAGGCAAGAGGGTGTAAGCCTGGGAGACTACAAGAAATTTTCGGAAAGTGAAAAACAGAATTCGGGTTGGGTTTACCTCCCACGTAAGAGGCAGTGAACCCATGGTGGGCTTCGTTTCTGTCAGTGCTGAGCACCACGAGCAGCTTGTTGCTCTTGGAGATGAGTGCAGGAGGTTGGTGTTTGCCACACCAGCGTCCCAGCAGAATGTCAGCCTGGCTGTCCCCGTCGTGAACTGCCACTGAGTCGTAGTCGCACTCGTTGGTCAGACTGTTGCGATCCTCCAGGTCCATGAACGGGAAGAAGAGTTTTATCCGATATCCAACTGCCAGACGAACACTCCAGTGGCAGTTGATGTTGTTTGGGTAAATATTTGGGAAGTGAGGGCTGCTGAAGTTATTACTGATGGTCGTGAACACCTGCTGGCATTCACCTGTGAAATACAGTGACCGAATATTTGGATAATTTTATTTGTGGGTTATGATTTTATACAATCACCTCTGTGCAGCCGATGCACTCTTTCCCGTGCAGTTGTGGTGTTCTTTCCTCTTTGCATTCTTCTCGATTGCAAGAATCATACTAACCCACCAACAAATCAACCCAATGGCCTAGTGACAAACCCCATTGTTCCTCATTTAATTTCCACGACCACAGAGCTGCTTTTAGTATCTCAGTAGGGTTCAAACCTGTGATTTATCTTAGACAACAATGTTTGATTAGGTTTTTACTGATATTGTTCGTGATGTTCTCAGTTGTCTGTGAAATTTGACTCCTCATGTTGTCCAAATGCCTAATGGAGCTCTCACTATGACGCATTTCTGACTTGATTTTGGATCGACAGAGTCTTCATTACCTGAGTAATAGTAAGCCTTGAACCCTCGTCCTCCAATGTTGAAATCAGATTTGAAGACTACCAGAAGCTGGTTTGAAGTAGTGATGCTGCTGGGGGGTTTCTCTCCCCCGCAGTATTTGCCCAGGTGCCGATGGGTAACTGTGGGGCCATCAAACAGGGCAACAAAGTCAAAATTACACCCCTCATTGTTTTCCAGCTGGAAGTCCAAGAAGACCAGACTGACCACGCTAGTGTTGGACACATGGATAGTCCATGAGCAGTCAGCATTATTGCTGTATTCCTGAGGGTAGCCTGGACTGGAGATAACGCCAGACAGGCCAGTTAGGACACCGCCACACATATCTAGAGAAGAGGGAAGGAAACTCAGACACACCAAATTGGTTTGTCTCCGCGATGAAGACCACAACAAATTCTCGGTACACCTTTTGCAGAGACGAGTAATGAGGATAGTGCCTGCTAAATGAGCTAAGCACGAGTGTGCTGTTGGCCACTCCGCTTTCTACCGTCAATATTAATGACATCCTACTGTCGACATTAATGACGTGCTACCATCAACATTAATGTCTGCACGCCTGCACAAAAATGTGCTGAATCTTTGCAATTTTAGTGCATTTTAATGCCAGATGAAGAATTTGATTAAATTGAAATGTCTCAATACAGTATTGAAGTCAACTGCGAGAGCCTCAGCTCCTCGTCCCTAAAGGGGCTTGAACCAGCCAGTGTTACCTTTTCTGTATCCGACACTGAATCCTCGGTTGGCCACATGGCGATCTGAGTGAAAGATAATGGACATTACGTTCCAGGAGGAGGTAAACTGAGGTGGGGAAATGTCCCCGCAATACGTCCCAAGGAGGTTCCCCTCATCCTCGGATACGCCGTTGAAGATCTTGATGTAGTCGTAAGCGCAGCTGGGATGGTACTCCAGCTCAAAGTGGTGAAAAGTGAGGAGCACAGAGGAGCCTTCGGCCACCACGATCAGCCAGGAACACTCGATGTTGTAGGGATAAAGGCCCGGGAAGTTTGGACTGGATATGTTGCCAGACGTTGCTGATAAAATTCCTCCACATTTGACACCTGGTATGGAGAAAAATGTCATTTCATTAAAAGTTTTGTCTCTTCCTCAGCAGGAAAATGCAGTTTTAAGATGCAAACCTCCGAATATCTATTTGAAAACTGACGTTGAAGAAAGGAGGAGTTAAACTGTACACAGGATCTTTAAGGAGACTTGCTGCCATCAAGTCAGAATCATCTCATTTAACAAAACAAATGGCGACCAACCTTTTTTCGAGTGGGCTTTGTCAACAGCCAGCAGTAAATGGATCAGTACAGTAGCTATGACGCTCATGTTGTTATTGTCAATTCGGCTTCTGTCACGCATCAGATGCAATCCTGAAGGAGGCCGAGAACAGCAGTGTCAGAGCTGAGAACATCGGCGGCACTGCCCCACCGATGTCAAGGGAACGCTGAAAAATTAATCCACCGCCTGAATTCCGAACCTGATACCTAGGCCACCTTTGGCCTCCTGCGCTAAATTTTAATGAGTGGTATCCAATGAGCAAGAGAGGCTTGTCAGGACAGCGTTTGGAAAGATGTTGTGCATTTTTAATGATCGTCGCACACACTGAGCACCGGCTGCGGTGGGGGTTGATAAAGGAGACATCAAGAATGGGAGGAGGTTGATTACATTTGTCACTTTTATAAATGGCTTCATTAGAGCGACGTGAGAGAGCGAGGAGAGCCTGAAGAGTGCTGATGTCACGGAGCAAGGCCCACCGAGCAGGGGAGTCTTTGTTCTGGCTGAGACTTCAAATCGGCCGAGAGTTAATAACTTTTTGGGTCTGTTGTCAAATCTGTGGGCACGTCAATCAAAAAGAGAGCATACGCGTCGACAAAAATCCAGTTATTTCATAGTCACAGGGGTGATGCTGTTAAGATGAAACTCTCACCGGGAACTTTCCATCCCTGACTGATTTTCCACAGTTATTGCAGCGCTTTGCAGCTTATGGAGACGTCTGCATGACGGCTCAGCTACGGGCGTCTAGAAGGTGGAAGAGAAATTGCAGCTGTGGTCATTATTCAGTATTTTTGGCAGATGGCCGAAGTTTAAGGTCGCAGCGGTTCATGATTACAAAGAGTGCTTCCATCATTTCAGGATGCATCACCGTTTTTCTGTTAAAAGACACAAAAGCAGCAAGGGGGAGGGGCGTGAGTTGTGCTGAAAAGATTTTGATGCTCTCAGCTGCCTGTTCGTCTATTACATTTTCCTGTCATATCTTGTTCATCTGTTCCTCCGTCTTCATCCATCTATTCGCGAAAAGGAGTACCGGCAAAGGTTGAATCTGAATCTAAACTAGCTTTCAGTAATTGTGCTCAATCTATTTTGACCAGTCATACCCTGCGTGTCATTCTCCTGTGGGTGAAGACGCGGCAGAGCTGACCGAATGGTGGGCTTCACTGATTTCTCGGGGGGATAAAGAATCTTTTGCCATTCCAAAGGTTTTCTTGCACACCGAATACGTAATTGCAAAAACAGCCAAATTCAACATCCTAACAAACCTGCTAGATGGCGCTGTTGCATCGCGCAGAATCCTGAGAGCCGCAGCGCGGGTCCCAAAAAGTCATGTCAAGCTCTGAGCTGAAATAAATAAGACTGTGATTAAAATCAGTCAAGTGTTTTCCACACAGCAGTTTCCTGGAACTAAAATGAAACGCCTCGCCTTTGAATTTTAATTCCGCCCTTACCCGAAATACTGTCATTGTTCAAGGATGTGGGCGCTGGGCAGTGGTGCAATGTGTTTCCGAAAGATATGGTTTGTTTAGAGGAATTAAATCACTTATTAGCAGCCAAATACCACTCATTCACACGCAAATTCATTTAAGAATCACTGGAAACTTCCTTCAGCACGAAAGAAAAACTTCTGCGACAGAGACGGAAGCCTTTTGACCTGGGATGCCTTGCTTGTGTTTTAGTAGAATAATTTTTGTCCATAGAAACATAAAATGTGTGCTTTATTGTGATTGGTTACATGCGGCAGCCTCTGTAATCCATTATTGACGCTACGAATCCAAGGTGGTTTGGATTTAGCTCTTTTGGCAAGCGCGTGTGTGTACCAGTGTGTGTGTGTGTGTGTGTGTATGTGTGTGTGTGTGTATGTGTTCAGGTGGGGGCACTTGGAGGCAACATAGCCTTACATACATTTGAAATATTTAAATGAACCCTAATCTCTTTACAAAAACACACTCCTCCCCATCCCTCAGCTCCCACACACACACATCAACTGCGATTATGCTGAATTCAGTCATGGCAACTGCCCACTCCGCCACCTACAGAAGGTGGAGCACGGGTCGAATACATAAGCAGGTAACAGAAAGTTCACGTGTCTGACGCAGCAAACGTTGCCGCATCCTCTCATGCTGCGAGGTGACGCACTCAAAAGCGAGGTAGTTTTAATTATTTATTTTTTTGGAGCATATATTTCCTCTGCAGGGACTGTCTAGAGTCAGCAGCAGCAGTAGCCAGCCAGCCCGCCAGCCAGCCAGCCAGTCAGGGTTTTATCTTTAGTTTGCATATTTCAGTCGTTTTTGCATGTTTGACTTCTGGTTCAGCTCAGTTGCAAAATCCAGCCACGGCTGCCACAGTAGATACATCATGATTAAATGGTAATTTGTGATGTTCAGCTCTCATGGGCTGACGAGGCCTCGCCGTGGGTTTTGCTGGTTTTCAGCAGTTGTCAGGGAAGTTGTTGTTGTCACTCGCTCTACCCCCCTCCCACGTCCACCCAGACCCCATTCGCCCACCATTTGTTGTTGACCATGTTTTTTCCTCCATCAGAGGCGGATTGAACTGCCATTGTATTGAGAGTTTGGGGAGCGCACAGATTGGATTATGGGTCCTAATGAGCCCAAGTCTGGTCAGTCTCGTAGATGCGAGTGCTGTGAAATCACTTATTTGGATGGGAAAACAGAAAGAGGGGAGAGCACTGACGTGGTAGCTGCTACTTTCGGCCTCTCTCACATTGTATTGACTTTCTCACATAAACACATAATTGCGAAGCAAAGACAAGCCACCAACAGAGCAGGGACCCAAATGGCATATTGAAATAATTAATTGAAACCATTAAAAACTTCCCTGAAACTGCCAGGCACCAAAAACGAAAAAAGAAAAGAAGAAAAAAGCTTACTACTAATTAGCTCTGTGAGAAAGAAGAAAATCTTAATTTAAAAACATTGCATTTGCCACAAAGGCTATTATGAGCCCGTCAAAAAGCCTGACTGTGGATTTCTTTTAATTAATCTGCCATGAAAGGAAATTATAATTGCTCTGTGACTCAAATGTAAGTGAGCTACATGTATATCAGGCTGGATGTGGATTGACTGGCCTTTTGTTATGCAGCCTGACAATAACATTTTGTTGCCTCCATTACTTGTCTATTTTTAACCAGATGTGCATCTATTATTTTTTCTAAGATTTTTTTCTAATGATTGGTGCAACCCATCAGTGTGCTGACATTTCACCGCAAATGTCCCAAAGGAAGTATTAACCGTGCGTTTATTTTTATGATGCGGAGACGTACAAGCTTGCATTACCACCATGGCTACTAAAGTTAGTTCTTCTTTGTTTGCTAGCACTGCCATTACTCTTACTACCATCACTGCCACTCCCACTTCTCTCACTACTGCTTGCACCATTACTTTTACCATTACCACCATTACCATGCCTCACCGGTACTTCTACTGTCACTATTACCTGTATTACTGTCACTATTATTACTGCTACTACATCATTCCACTACTACCACTGTAACTGCCACTATTATGGTGTTAACACTTATAATGATGGCCAACTGTATCAAGTCCTACATGAATATTCTAATTACCTTAATGATGACTAATAGTAAGGATGCCAACAAATGCATCACAGGTTTTCGTGAGGCAAACACATCTGTAGCAGGCTTCACACGGTAAATAAACCCCTGCTGCGCAGTGTAGACTGCTGTGTTGTTTGGGGTAAAACTGACAGCTTTTTAATTAATCATTCACATAGTGATGCTGCAGTGTAAATACTCGAGATAACGGCAACCCAAAGGGGGAGAGGGGCGGCGAGAGAAGAGCACCCTGGTAAACAAACAGTACAATTATGGCCCTTGGCAAGAGCACTTGATTAAGCTGTTTTAGTACCCTTTACTCACTGGGTACTAAACATCCAACTCATAATTCATGGTCTGCATCCAAAGATTGCTCTTGCTATGATGCTGCATGAATATTCACATGAGCGATTGCAAGCGCCGGGTGATGAATTGGTCAGGGATGTGAGGAAGTGACACAGTAAATGTCTTGGTTATCGAAAGACAAATAGAGCAGCAATTTGTCAGTTTTATTGCGTTTTATGACCTTTTAAAGGGAGCACTCCTGTAATCATTCATTTGTGCTCGCTAACAGAGCCCAAATGTAATCATAGGTCGTCTGAAGCCATCAGTCTCAGGTGGGTTAGCACGTTTGGCTTCAACCGCTCGGGTGTAATTTAGTAAATGCCAGCATCAGCCGGCACATCTTGTTGGGAATCGGAGCTAGTCGTTGTCTTTAATATCAACATTTGCTCTGTCATGAGGATTAGTACATCTTCTGTCGCGGTACAGCTCAGGTCAAAAGCCCAAAAACAACAGATGCTGTCACAGCCTCAGCAGTGCCACGCGCACCATCACTCGGCCGCCGGCCCTATCATCCCCACTGTTCCGCCGTTTGGCCTCGGTGGCTTTTCGGGGCTGGCGCGGCTCCTTGCTTCCTGACAGATGGCCTGGTGCTGGTCAGTCATTTCCAGTCCTACGGCAGGGTGAAGGAGGGGCCTAGGAGGGCACCAGCTGTATGTACAGACGGAGCACTCGTGGCGCAAACTCTCATTCAACTTTCCCACTACACTCGGTTGTAAATAACACAACGTCTCGCATCCGCAGTCTGGAGGATGCTGAATCACACTGCAGCAAGGAGGCGTGAAGAAATGAAAAAAAAAAAAAAAGATAAATAAAAATGCTTCCTTGGTAATATTTCACTTTTTAATGTGAGATGAGCTGAGCAGTGGGAGAGAGTTCAAAACATAAACAAAAGTTGTTCCTTTGCACGAGGCACTGCTAAGAAAAAACACAAAACAAGTCTTGGCTTATGAGAAGTTATTGACCTGGCATGAATAAAAAATTGGGTATAATCAACCCCCCTTGCTGAGGACCGATGAAAATTCCTCCCAGCCGTCATGTGGAAACGACACCCGCCACGCTATTAATGGCGAAGGGACAATGGCTGCAATGGAGAAGAGAAGGTTAACATCTATTGGCTAGTTGGACCCAAGGGACGCCAAATGACCAATTACTCAGATTAATAGATGTCCAATTAAATAGCCTCCCTTCCCAAACATTGCACCTAATGTTTTCCAAATAAGGAAACAGGGAGCGATCATCGGTTATTCCTCCCCTCCTTCCATCACTCCTGTGTCGTCAATGTTTCCACAGCGCTTTGGGTTTGCCATCAAATGCCTCTCATCACATGTTATCATCTCTAACATCCTGAAGGACGTGAATGTCTGTGTGTGTGTGTGTGTGAGAGAGAGAGAGAAAGAGAGGGAGAGAGAGTGAGGGATAGAGAGAGAGAGAGAGGGGTTGTTTGGGCTGTGTTTTCCCATCTATCAGTGCTGTGCCCTTGTCTGATGGCCACTGAAACCCTATTAGCACCCGCAGGCCTGATTGATGTCGCATGATACCGCATTGGAAGGCTGCGATGGTTGCTTGGAACCAGAAACACGCTGAATACCAAAGCCTCTCACTGCTCGGTAGCAAATTTCTTTGCCAGGGATTTTTTTCCAGGGCTCAACATTGGTACGCTGTTACTGAGCGAGTGAAAGTGGGTGCACACATTTTGTGTGTGCACCCACTTTCCAGTGTTTATGAAAAGTGAAGCCAAGCAGGTCTTACTTTAGAAGGCCATAATCTCAACTCATCAGGAGTAGGTTTGTCTTTTCAATTTTCTGCCTGATCCTGATCCGGATGTTTGCTTGTTCGCCTCTACAATCTGCTCCAGAGGAGGAATTTGGCTGAGAAACGGTCAGGATATAATCCAACAATCCTACATTACTGGGTTTGTTTTCTACACATACGCACACTCAATGATCTGATTGATGACGTGGCGCTGATTCTTTGGCATTCAAACATATCTTTGTTAGTTACGAAAGTTAGTTTTGAAAGCACCAACGGTGTTTTTGTCTACACAAGCACAAACCAAACCACTTGTCTTGGCTTTTTCATCCTGTATACTGAAACCTCAATGATCCAAGCAAATTCAAATTATATCAAACTGCCAACATTTGTTCAGACTAACAAGATATAATGAGCAAACCCACGATCTAATTGTTGAAATGAAGCCGTTAACTGTGACTTTATTCTTTCTTTACCTGTGTTTACTCATCCGGTGAGACCAGAACTTTGCTTCTTGGCAGTTGCTCTTGTTTCTCTCTGTAGATCAGATCCTCGCTCATGTTGTATTCAAATCTCATTTGAGCATCACTTTGGATAAAAGCGCCTGCCAAATGACTAAATGTAAATGTAAATGAATGCTGACACGCTTCCCATTGTCTGCTCTACCTGATTTAAACATGGCCGTTTGAGACACTCTCTCCTCTTGCCGCCACCACTTTTGTAATTTGCAGTTGACTTTGTCGTCTGCGCTTATATGAGCCATAACAACTCGGCCGTCCTGGCTGGGAGGTGACGATGCTATGCCTTGTATTGGAAACGGGCCTGAAAGGCTTGTAGTTGGCCAGGGCCGTCAGTTGTCTGATGATTGGTTGTTGTTACACTTCCTGGACATAGAGGTTATGTTCTACAGAGTATAGTATAGTCTAAGTATTGTCATTATTCATGGTACAGGGCTTGTATGACACAGGTGGTGGCAGCTGAATGTGTGTCTGGAAGTTTTACTGAATAAAAATCTCAAGAGACCGACAAGGACTCAGCTCCTTGACAGTCGAAACAACGAACAAAATAAGTCCCCCTCATCATCACCAGCGTCAAAAAATGCGTCCGACGTAAACATATACAGCAGCTGTTCAGCAGCGCCTTTGGTGCCAGGGATATTCCCTCTCCGTCGCGGGAGATTTGTAACCGTGTCGCTAAGTTTGTTGTTAATATTATTTTCCAGCACACATTTGTGAAATATGAGGGAGGAAGGATGAGCCATATTCTAAGCGACGGCCCGTGTCGAATGAACCGCCCACACGCAAACAGCTCACTTTGTTTCGGTCACACTGTTTTGCTTCACGCGACACTTTTTTGACTAACAAAATGTATCTTACATTGCCCCAGAGACAATGACACGGCGTGACAAAGTGTCACTTTTTTTTTTTTTTTTTGCATATTAGATGCCATGTATTAGTATTCAGCACATTATGACACCGGTGCTTCCACACATTAACCTTCCCTGAGTTCTTCCCTTACCCGTTGCGCTCATGTGTGCCTGGGCTATGATTAATATGCCTTTGCTCCGGCGTGATAAAATCTTGCCAATCTCTCTTCCTACCCGGAACTCCGGTCACCTTATTATTTTCGAAAGGTTGTATGGTCACCGTGCTTAGATTATTCCATTTTCAGCACCACGTCTTGTGCCCCATGTGTCCCCTTCCTTATTCAAATGTGTTTTGTGTGCAGAATGGAATATGGAAATGTGTTCAGCTTATGTGCGGATGATGTTTCACTATGTCGCAAAACCATTTCATCAACTCCCAGCTGGGGCAAACATACATATTTTGCCCATGTGTTTTTTCCCCTTTCTTTCCTTTTAGTAGATTGTTTTAAGACGAAGTTACACTGTTTCCAATTGAACAGTGATACAAAGCAACAGATATAAACTACAGAAAATAAAGAGAAAATGAGGGTGATAATTGGAGGTTTATACTTGTTTCTATCATTTTGTCTCAACAGGATTTATCTCTCCCTTGGATAATTACGACTGCATAAATACTTACGAGTCATTTGGGGTTAGCATTTGACAAATTCACACTCATTACAAACAATGTTATCCTATTGCTCCCAATCGGCCTGCTCACCCAATTTGTATGCCAAAACTTCCTCTTTAAAAGGTGTTTCTGGTCAAACGTATATAATAAAAAAAAGACTGTCACTCAGCAGTCATACTTTTAATCCCTCACACCCTGTAAAAACTTTCCTGCACCCTGTCTGCCTCCTCACATCACAACAATATACATGAATAATTGACAAGACTCAGCGCTGATAAAATATTCACAGGAATTTATCAGCTGGATTTGTTGTTTGTGCTCGACTAACATCAGACCTCTCAAATAAACCATTATTAGGAGTGAATTACGCCCAAATAATCTTTTATACATGTCACCATCAATTATTTATCCATTTTACTATTTTCCTACATGATACGGGAGAAACACCCCTCCCCCTTGTCTCTCCATCTCGCTCTCTCTCTCTCTCTCTCTCTCTCTCTCTCCCTGTCTCTGGCGCTACAGTCAGTACCCAGTCATTAGCACATTTCAGTAAACAGAGCCGTTAGACTGCATCTTACCACATTATTCACGTCACTTAAATGACAAAGTTCAGCAAAAGTGTCACACCTCCGTAGTTGTTGTTATAGTTCACAAATAAGTTGTGCGGCTTTTATACTTCATCTTTAAACAGCTTGAAACTCTTGAGTTATTTTTGACCACCTGCTCTAGTAAACAGGCACGAACCCTCTTCTACAAACGTCTTCTCCCATGACACCCATGGTGTGTGTGTGTGTATGTGTGTGTGTGTGTGTGTGTGTGAGTATGTATCCCCTCTGGTACCAATGTGAGATCAAAATGTGAGACAACCCTGAAGCGATGCAGGTACCAGGCGGCACATTGGTACCTACGCTCAATTGGAGCCCCACGAATGATTACATGTATACCCTGAAATTGGTTTGATTCTCAATAGTTTGGGTAAGCACTAGTCACTAAATGGACTTAAAAGCTTCTGCTGATCATGGGCCTCAATTCCCTGGGATTCCTTTTGAATAAGCGCAGTAGGTAGCACTGAAAGGGCATCCATTATGGCCCACAGGGTGTTTCTAATTGCGGCTGATCTGAAGTATGACACCCCGGGGTTGATGGGAAGGTTTGGGAGTGTCAGCGGGAGAGAAAAAACGTTTGCAGTCGTCTGGTGTGTGACTCAGGAGAATTTTTTTTTCTTTTCGTTCTCCTTGAGCTTTTTCGGCAGATCAGTCATTTCGCGTTCCCTCCAAAGCGTGCGGTTATTTTCAGAGTGGAGCTTGTGAAAGATTCAACGCATTCGCCATCCATCTTCGCCACTCCGCGCCGTTCTGCACCGCCAGGCCCCCCCGACAGTGCCGACCGAAAAAATGGAAAGTTTACGCGACATCTTAGCTAAAAACTAAAAAAAAGAAACTCCTGAAAAGGGAACGTCGTGAGGACATCTGCGGCACGACGCGGCTGCCACTCTTAGCTTCTCGACTTGTCGGGTACGAACTATTTGTCCTCTCCCGTGAGGGCACCTTGTACTCATAAATTATTACTGGAGTGTGTTTGTGTGTGTTGTCGGAACTGGGAGGGAGCCTGTATCTTCCCTGGTGTGTGTGCTCTCATTCGAAAAAAGGACCAAATTTCGAGTGCGTGCGTGTGTGTGTGTGCGTGTGTATGCGTGCGGACGTGTGTGTGTGTGTCTTGCTCTGCCATTCCCGATCTATCAGGGCAGTGGCCATTAAACCATTAGCATGCTGTGCGGCTGCCCTTTCTATCATGGCGGGATCTTAATGTCACCTTTGTCACCGTGAGTGACGGTGACAAGGTGGGGGGGGTTGCAGGGTCAGCTCAGACCCCGCCCCCCCACCTCTCTCCCGTCACCCCGACCACCATCAACCACAGCAGCACCACCTGCCAGGGCTGGAGTGCTTACCCCTGCAAAGTTAAAGATCAACCTGTTAGCACCTCTCTCTGAGGATGTTTCCTCTGCTGAACCTGAACTAAGGCGCCATCATCTCCCGCTGTCGGCGACTTCCAGGGTCCCTTCGACCTGGAAGATTTCTTTGGCCAGGTCTTTTCCTTTCCCTCTCCCGGCATTTGACCTCCCTCTTGGGTGCCAGGAGCTGACCTACATTCCCTCAAACTGGATTTCACCGTCTCTCCTCTTACCCCCTTTCGCGTGTGGACAGATTTTGAAGGTGCGGTGTTATGACACGCGGTGGTGGCTTGGTGAGGTATTTCTGTGAGACAGGTGGTCGCTCGCCTCCGCGCGATGCTCACTCAAGTAGGAAATTGAAGGAGCTGGAGCTGGATATGTAGCCCAGCGCCTTTATTAAGCCTTGTTTGCGCGGACAGAAAGGTGCGCGCGTGCCCGTGTGTTCATTTCACGCTTTGTGTTGCAAGTGTCAACCGTGTCACTCGCTGACTGAGGCCTTACGGGGGGAGCCGAGGCAGACCTGGCAGCTTTTATCGCCGAGCTTTATCCAGCTGTAAGGCAGATCACGCACCATCGTCGCTTATCAGAGCTTGAACAGAATTTCTCCGATAAGTGGATGTAGCAGACAAAGCTGCTCGAGGATCTCTGAAGTGAACCAAATAACTCTGCAATGAGTCATACCAACTTTTGACAACTTCTTGTTCAACTCCGAAATGAAACAGATAAAACGGCAAATTCTAACCTTTAGATCTTTCGATCCTTTTCATCTTGCTGAGCGCTGAAGTGGTGAACAAAATGAATTGATTCACTTGAAAGAGCCGAAATTCACATCTCTAGTTGATACACAGGGGTGATTTTGATGAAACAACCTCAGACTTAGAGGACTTAGCTTTTTTTCTTTGAGACGCTGGCGTAGAGATACAAAATGTCACCAGTGTGAAATGGGTCCCTTTTTTCCAAATTTCCATACAGTTGCAGCATCTGTGTCACGATCACCTTTGCTGTGTTCTCTGACTCGCCGTGGCCACGGATTTGGTGACACGGTGGCACGGGATGCAGACGCTATTATGGACGAGATGAAAAGAGCCTGTTGCTGCGGAGCCTCTGGATCACCCTGAGGGACGCTGATAGTAAATTGCCACTTTTCCCTGGTCTGACCCCGTCAATGCCAGCAAGGAGCTTAAAACAAGGCGAGGAGGATGACTTTAGGAGCGCCTGAACCGCAGCCATGGAGACGCGGTTGCTTCTGCCGAGGCAAAAATGGGTCATGAAAATACATCTTCAGGGACCGCTGTGAAATTGCAAAAAGTCATTTGCTGGGAATTGAATTTCTAATGATGCTAAATGAAAACAGAGCCGTGAAAGAGCCCCACTTTCCTTGGCCCCACAGAGACGCTGAGGCGGCTGGGGAGGGTTGGCGGAGGCAGGGCTTAAGGAAATGAAAGGCACGATGAGAAAATCGCATTTCATTGTGCTTTGTTAAACTTCAGCCGGACGTTCGATCGCACCCTGGGCTCCTATTGATGATGTCATTAGCGCACAGTATCGCTTTTGCACCTCATGTAATACATTTCTATATACAGTAACTATCTAACCAATGAAGTTGAGGAACAAAAATATTTTTGGTACCCCAAGAGAGTGTGTGCCACAAGCTAGAGCTGCTCTTCAACACACAGCAGCTTGTGCAGCTTCTCTGAGATGATCATTGATACTGACGTCGTCGACTATAGACACCCAGAACAAAAAAAGGTGTCATTGTTGCACCATCACTCGCCTCCACGCCATTTTCATCATCTTCTCCATCCATACTCATACTCAATTACTGCCTCACTAGCCACTGTTTGCCCATGACATCATCATCAGCAAAGAAAGAGCAGAGCGAAAGTCACATTTTATGCTAACAGGAATTTTACAATTTTCACTCATAAATTGTCATTCACACAAGCAAGCTAATCTGTAAACAGTCCCTCGACCCCCCAAAAAATCCATTTCATCCTCAGCCTCTGCTGCTTGTTCCCTCTTTGTCTTCTGTCTGACTGCCCTGTTGTTTCACTACGGATGGATTTACTACAGACCATTTACCCAAATAGCTTGCAGGAAAAATTTGCCACATGGCCCCTTTCCTCATATGGCA
>OMPJ01010238.1:0-43314 GCA_900312935.1 Carapus acus
AGCAGCGCCGCCTGAGCCCAGCGTCCCGGTGCCAGCATGCCGCCTCCCGGCCTCACGTCCGCCGCCCTGCTGCTCCTGACTGCGACCACCGCGCTGCACGGTACGTGGACGGTGGATGGAGAGATTTCTGGGAAGGAGGGTCTGAAGTGAGGGGTGGGGGGTGGAGGTGTGGGGGGCTTCACGGCAGGTGTTTAGTCGCATTTGGCTTGTTTACTTTATCAGCCTGGTGTGGAAGAGGTGCAAACTGTGTTCTCTCACTGATTAAGTCTTCTCAAACTTTATCTGTTGAAGTTCAAAGTGTGCCCCCAGCTATTAACGGTATCTTATGGAATTATTCCTAAATGTTTTCCTCGCTTGTGTTTCAGGTGCTAAATGGACGTACCACGGTAGGTGTGCTTGTGTTTTTATCACGTTTACTTATGAGCTCAATTAACTTTTTCCAAGTGGATTTGAAAGCAAGCGAACGGGTAAATGATGAGCATTGCCCTGAGAATTAATGTTCATACCCTTGCAAGTAATCTGAGTCACATTGTGTTATTAAGTGTCTCAAAAGTGAAATCAAAGCAATGTGGTACAGTCTATAGTCAATTAATCAGATAGAATTCTTGGGGAAAAGCAAAACGATAAAATGACCACTTCTGACCTTTTGGGCAACCACATGTCACTGCAGAGTTGATGACAGAGAACTCTTCACCAGGTTGTCTCATTGGGTTAACACGAAATGGAAGCCTAGAAACACAGGAGCCTTCACAAAAACAAAAACACTCCCACCAACCTCTCAGCAAGACACGGCCATTATGCAAGAGCTCTGTTGCATTAAGGGAGTTAAAAATAAATCCATTAAGTACGCAGGTTGAGGAAATCAACGTGTTGCATTATTTCTTCAAAAATAGGCATACTTTTTCTTATTGAGGCTAGATTGTACTATGTACAATTACAGTCTAGTTCCTGACTTGCATGAAATTGCACTTGCCTAGTATCAGAGCTTGGTTGAAGTGCTGTCATTGTAGTGTTGCTATGTTATTATTTCGACTGTGGCTTTCCATTAATAATGGTTATTTTGCATTTGCTGAGATGTTTCTGTAAACCTTTCCTTGTATGCGCCTCACTCAGAAAGTTGAAAAAGTAATGGTGGAATTGTATGATATACAGTATGTGCAGGCACCAGAAAGAGCAACATTGTAAATTGTGTTGACAACAAAGATATTTAACTGCAAACATCATGATAGCAAATGATTCATACTGCGCAATATGCATAAGTGGTCTCAAAGGACACAGAAGACATCATAAATCCAACAGTGTGGTCCATGTTACCATCTCGGGGCGGGGGGGGAATCAGGAAAACTGAGACAGCCCATTAGGCCTAATGCTGCAGATTAATGTGAGGGCTAAGGCAGCTATTTAAGACTATAAATGAACTTTGCACCACGTCATGGTAATCAGACTTGTTATTTTGTCACAAAATGTCAATTATTTGACAAAAATCCTCTCTCATTCAGTGTGGCCACAAATTATTTTTGAAATGTACGAATGTTTATTTACACTGTGGGTAAGGGTGCCCTTGTCGGAAACAGCTTTGCTGAAATGCTCAATAAAGATCCTGTGTCAAAACTCTGCAGAAGAATACGTCAGGAAATACATTTTTGTCCTTGCTCTCATTCTCTATCGCCTTGTCTCTCTCCCCTGTCTCCTTCATTTTTTGCACCGTCACTTTTGAGAGATGCTCTCAGATTTAGTGGACGCAAATTTCACGTGTGACCCCTCTCAGGGCACGCAGCTCCAATCAAAACCTCTCATTTTGAAAGGGAAAAAGACAGTATTCTCAGACACGCCCTCCTCTCTAACAGCAGCCTGGTCAAAGTTTACAGTTCTCATCGAGGTTACAAATAAACAAGAAGTAGGTCAGACTTAACTGAAGTATTGCTGACTGTGATTTGTGCCTTTAAGAGCTGATGGACCAGTGTGATGCTATTGCAGGACCTCAGGGAGAGCACCACTGGGACAAGCACTATCCTTATTGTGGCGGAGCCTTCCAGTCTCCGATAGACATCAAGTCAGACCTGTTGCAGTTTGATCCAAGTTTAGGCCCAGTTGGTGTACAGAACTTCAACCTGCCAGGTCATGAACAACTAACGCTTGGAAATAATGGACATTCACGTGAGTAGGAGGGCACAGCACTGTACATTCAAGTCGGCAAAATATTGTGTTTATGTTGCATGCTTGCATATTGTCACATTGTATCCCAATATTCAATAGAGATGGACACATGTAAACGTGGAGTTGTCTCATGCTACTGCAGAGATTTAATTTCTAGGTCAACCCTGAAGAAAATGACAGGAGGATCTTCTCTCCACGTTCACCACTGCAATTTTCCATAATCACTCTCTTATTATCTGAAGTTGTTCTTGCAGCGAAAGAAAATGGCTCCAAGTTTAGTCTGGGGGAGAGTGAGCTGAAGATTCGTCATCTTCTGTACTCGGTCGGATGTACAATAACAAAAGAAAGAGGTGGTGTGTGTAGTTACCATCTGGCATGCGTAGCCAGAGTTTACATAACACACCCTTAGAGCTCCATGTCGATGTCACGGAGTAAGCAACCAGTTACAACTGTGTGGACATGAATCTTGATTTTATGATATGTATCTTATGAATATATTCGTTAGTCCATGTTAAATGATCACAGATTTTTGGAGGAAAAGTAGTAATAAAGGCCCACAATGAGAGATGGGAGCTTTTTCCTCTATTACGTTTTGAGACACTAAACATGAGTTACCAGTAATGTGTGGCCTGCCATGCATTACCCCTGTGTTGACGTTGGTTGTGAGCAGTAATGCTTACATCTGCACACCCGATGAGGCGCAATGTCATGAGCCTAGCTGCATCATCACAGTTACGTGTGTACAAAATAGGCTGACACATATGATCTTCCACTCGTAGGTGTACGTCGCAAGTGGACAACAGTGTGGATGGAGACATAGCTTCATCTCTGTCCCGTGATGTCACGCTGGGTGATATGATTTCTTAACGAGTCCTTGTTCCTTGTCTTTTGCTCTGCAGTTCAAATTTCGCTGCCCACCAATATGTACATCTCCAGTCTGCCTAATCGCTACACAGCCGCACAGCTGCATTTCCACTGGGGTTCTCCCAACCATCCTTTAGGCTCTGAACACACGGTGAACAACAAGCAGTACGCAGCAGAGGTAAAACTTCTCAGTTTGACAAGATGCAGTTTTCATCCCTATGTCCCTCTGTGTGACATTTACACAGATATTGTTCGCACTGTAATTTAACTGTTTTGTTTAACTGCTTAATTGCTCGACTGTCACCTTTCCAAATAAACATATTTTGCTGCATGCTCTGAGATTTGAGACAGTCTTAATCAACCTTGGTCAGCAGGAACTATTTTCTCCAGGCTGTGAAAGGATTACATCAGCAGATTATTATAGGCTTTGGTTTGTAAAAACCTCTGGAAAGGAGCGGCTGTTTACGCTATTGACATGTAAAGCTATGTAAGCAGTTTTTAACACACCAGTCGAAGTATGTGGAGAGATTGTCATTTGTATTTTCAATGGCTGGATCGAATAATGTCAGAGAGGATAGACAACTGCAAAGCTAAAATGGTCTCAACCTGCATCCTTTTTTTAATATGTCCAATCCCCAATTTGCAGCACAGCCTCAAGTAAGGTGCTGCGGTTTGACCTGTGTTGTCACTGGACACGTGAACACACTCACATCTCTGGTTGTCTCGCCAGACTCCACAACCACAGTCCCTCGCCTTTTCCTTGATGACATGTTTTAGAGGAATGGAGGGATGGGGAATGGAGCTCCTTCTCTGAAAGGGTTGCAATGTCTGCCTGAATTCATGGGAGGAAAAAAGTCTGCAAACACAATTATGGCATATTCTACACGAATGACTAACATGCCACAGCAGTGGGGCATAACGTCCCATAACGTCTTCGCAGCCACAATATGTGTTACTGCTATGCCGAATTTACAGCAACATGACACCGTCTGAACTCTACCAGCTACTCCTACTCCAATTAACACTTTCATGAGGAACTTGGTGTGACTGTAATTCTCACAAGTAACTATTTGAATAGCCGAAAGGTGAAGATGACATACTTGTCTACCAGAATGACACACAACTTGGATTTTCCTCATCCAAACTGATACTATATCTGTGAAATGAAGCACACACTGATTTATCAGTGTGGTGTTTTGTATTAAGTTTTATTAAATGGTGGTTATTTGTCTGTTTTATTTGCAGATGCATATTGTGCACTTCAATTCAGACAAATATCCAAATATTTCCACCGCCATAGACAAATCAGATGGCCTTGCAGTGCTTGGCGTCTTGGTAGAGGTGAGATTATTTTGTGGATGTAAAACTACGGGAGCCTGAGGAGCCAAAAATATCTAAATGTACTATCCATGCAGGTTGGTGACTTCAATCCAGCTTTTGAAAATATACTAAGATTCATCCGTGGTATCAAGTACAAAGGTCAGTCAAACGCTGTTTCTCCATCTATGTTGCACTCATGTGTAAATGTGGGTATAACAAAGTTTTGTTGTACCTTAAGATCAGAGAGTCCAAGTTCCTGGGTTCAACATCAGAAATCTGCTGCCTACACGCTTGGACCAGTATTACCGCTATGATGGCTCTCTCACCACCCCCCCATGCTATCCCAGTGTACTGTGGACAGTCTTCAGCAACCATGTGACAATTTCTCGAAAGCAGGTCAGAAATCGCACTGGCATCCCCACTGTAATGTTTGAACATGCATCAGATGTCCCAACGTGATTTCACTTTGTCGCGTCTTCTCAGTTTCAGACCATGGCAACGGCAATTTACTCGTCCCACGCTCAAGAACCAACCCCAATGCCCCTGAATGGTAACTTCAGAAAACCACAGCTCACCGACAGCCGCATTGTCCTGGTGTCGTTCAAAGAGGGTGTGTATAGCCTTCGAAATCGAGCCTTCATTGCTTTTAGTGCATGAGCGCAAAGGTCGTCGAAATGATCATCACGTTGCTTTGAGATCTTGGCCCTCATTGCTGGTCTTTACTCCTGCTTCTTTTGCAAAGCGCCCTGGCTTCACTTGCTTGTGGACTATCTCCCACCGCAAGCATTTCTCTCAGCTTGTCTTTGAGGTCAACTGCGTTTGATGAGTGAGTTGAACAACAGCCATCCTTTGAGCACGATCGTCTACCATGACAAGAACATCTTCCGCCCAGAAATACATCCTCAGTCTGTGATTGTTTCCCACACTGAAAGAATTTGCATGTTTTCCTCATTTTCAATGCTGCCCTGTCAGAATGTTGCTTCTCCTGTTGCGGATCTGTCTTGACATGGCAGCATGGAATCTCCTGCTGGCTTCCATCAGCAGCATTCAGCGGATGATGGCATGTGCTTTCAATTTAGAGCTACAGACAGAGCTGTTGCATGCTGGGCCTGAAGATCAATGCCATTTCCAAGCAGTATCCCACGGATGGGGTTGTTTAACAGACTGTGATTGGCTCTGTGTCTGACGCAGGCAGAGGACTGCGTGCTATTCCGGCAGTCACCTCACCTTGGACAAGGAGACAAGTCATTCAGCAGCTGCTGGCTGGTGATTTAGCAGACCTGGCCGACGAGGGGCTCTACCAGCTCCTACCAGGTGACTTACAGTGGCTCTACGCTGGTGAGAATAAAAAGCCGAAGACTTTGCACAAGTCCAAACACCTAGCAAAGAAGAGTCAATCAACAATGAGTAAACTGGGTGAGGACGTGCTGTGCTACGTATCTCTGGAGCAAAGAATCCACCGTCAGCTGAAGCGAGCACACAGCGGGAAGCATTTGGCTGAGATGCTCAAGGACGCCGTTTTTCCAGAGCTCAACCTTATGAGCTACCTGCATTGCAGGTCAGACTTGGCTCTGCCCACCATCAGGCACATTCTCCGTGGACGGCCAACAGACGAGGCTCTGGAGTTGGATCAGTCTCTGACCAATGCCCTGATGAGTCACAGGAAAGCCTCCGTGGGAGTGAAGCAGATGCCAAAGTATGCCAGTCAGCCCCCTGCTGGCGCTCCCTGGAACTCACGCAGCCGCAGTTACCCACATCCCTGGCTCTTGCCAATGGAGTGGGAAGATTAAAGAGATTCTTGGTGATATTACACACAGCGGAGGCCCAGATTAAGTACTTTTCTTGTAGGACACATCACGTGTCTGCAGCATTTCAACTGGTATTGTCCCCCCAAATGTGCATCCACTGATGGTTTAAATGACAGTTATATTTATTTCAAGTTCTTAACAGAATTGGGCACATAACCATGACATCATATTCATGTGGGAAAGATTGTATTTTTTTAACCTGTCTGCTACTGTTGATACCAAATATCTGAACACATTTTACACATTTTTATAACAATCAAAAATAATTACCATTTCCAAATTTATTACTACAGGAATCTGTACCAGTGCTGTCAGTACAGAATGGATTAATGGACTGTTAACACAGTTAATGTCAGTAATAACTTTACTTACAGTGCTCTGAGTGCTTATTTCAGACACAGGTTAAGTTGTTGTGAGTATCTACTCTCCATGCCAATAAATTATGCAATGGGGCAGTAATGCTCCTACAATGGAACCAAAGCAGTAATCCCTACACAATATACAACAGCTTTAGCACAGCCTCCCCCCAACCCCGGACATCCCTGCATTCCCAAATTCTTTCTTATGTAAAGAAAATGCTGCATTACCTTAAATAAATATGCAATATGCAATGCATACAAAATCGATGCCTTTGCTATTGAATCTGCACTTTTGCTGCAAATTTACAATATTGATTTTGATTTCCTCAGCCTGCTTTTCCATCCTTGAGCTGACACAATGCTGAGAAATTATATAAAGCATACACATATAAATGGTGGCCAATTGTTGCTGTGCAATTTGTGCAGCGTTGGACTATGGTCAGATGTGTCAGTGAGACGTGGCACATTGGTAAATGAATTGGTAGCGCGGCCATTTGGCATCACAAAGGATAACAAAAAGGGACAAATTATTATACCCGAGGTAAGACAGCAGCAGCAATGTTGTGTTTTCATTCCAGGGAGGAACCACAAGTGCGGAAAAGAACATCACAGATGGATATATTTGGGTTTCTAGGGAACAAGATAACCACTTTGTTGCAGAGGTTTTCAGAGTTTGACTGACCATCCAGCAGAGACCTGCCATATTTGGTCAAAGCCCTAGGCTGCTGCTAACGGGCAAGACAAGAAATTGCAAGAAAACAATGGGATCTAGCTTATGTTCTGTGTGGACCCTGAGGAGAACTTTCAGCCCTTTCTCCTCCAACTACCTGTTCTATGTGATTGTTCCTACTTAACACACAGCAACTAATCATGGAAAATCACAGAATATAATCCCGTGTTTGTTAGCGTGTGTTTTGTGATAGTGTGTGTAGTGATGGTGTGATCACATACATGGAAGTGATGTTGTTGATGTGGTTGAAACATTCCTCTGCAACGTTATTAGTGTTTGTAAAACTGTCACTCTGAATCAGTTGATAAAATGCTCTGTCAAGGGAAACCATCTATTTTATTGGTAATGATTGTGTGCCTTGTAATGCTTCAAATCTCTGAATGGAGCGTCAGCTGTGGTGTGTTTTTCTCCGCATCCCCTGGTTCTTCCTTATCTTATATGTCTTTTTTTCTCTCTCACTCAGATTTCCTGTCTTGGATGAACATAGGTATGTATCTTTTCCATATATATTTGCACATTTGTTCCCTCATGCCCACATGATGTGTCTCTCTCCTTGTGTGGTACTTAAACCCTTGACACTCATTTGTGTCATACACAACTGTGTGCATGCAGTAATGTTGTGTCTACCAGTGAATGTTTTTCCTACTTTACTCCAAATGTTGGTCATTTTCCTTGGAACCCTGTGACCTTTGACTAGCATTTTCCATTCGCAAAAACTGTAACCACATGTTTACTCACCATGCCCACTCTAACCGTAACACCCTGATCAGCCTGCGCCAGGCCCTAATTATCACCTCATCCATCTTGTTGCTGTGCAGTGAGCATTTGTTCCGCTGGTTTGACCCGCAGGTGTGCTGGCTGCCACAGCGGTGGGCTCCGGGCTGGCACTTGCCCTCCTTTTACGTATAATATATCGCATAGTAAAGTCAAAAAGGTGAGTAATATGCCCTGTCGCATCAGAGATGACTTGGTTGAGACTGCTTTATCATTCATGGTGAACTAGATGATGTTTTTTGCGTTCTTGAACATTTTGGAGTGGAAGAGTTGTTAGGAGGGAGCGAACCAACTTTAAGAACTGAGAATGATTTATGTCAGCAGTTAAACATATTTAGCGCAGACGTCGCCGTGTTATTTCAAGTCTGCGGCAGGTCTTAACTGAACTGGCAGTCTGGTGGTCAGAGTTGTGGAGGAGGAAGCTTTAATGGGATGCCGGTGCTCTAAGTGCGCTTGGTTTCACTCTCACTTAGGCTGCTCACGGTTAGTGTGAGCTGTCTCACTGCTCGTTGGCTTATTCGGTGTAATTGACAGATTACAGAGGTCCGTGTTGAGAGAGATGCTATGGGCACACGTTGCACAGCTGTTGCGTCGTAGGTGCTATTCTGGTTTCGGCACCAGACGTACAGTCGCATCCAGTGTACAGGCCAGAGAGTTCAAACTTGGTTTCACAAAGCTGCAGAATGATATCTCAAGCCAGGAAGAGCCTCTGTCCAGCAATGCTGCGGCCAGGACGGGTGCTCCTCTTCAGTCAGTCCGGATGGCGATGGATGATGCCTCCCATCGGTGAAAAGGAGGCACTCTTGGTAGCTCCAAATGTCTCTCAGGCCCTGACCAGCTCCTGCTCCTGAGTTCATCGATATGGTCGCATCTGTGTCCTCAAACTGTTTCTTATAGTGGAATTGTTTTTGTGGGCATTCGTCAGTATTGGCACAGGAGTGAAGCAGGGATCTACAGTATATTGCTTTGATACTTCTCTTCTCAGTGTCATACAGTTTGCAGTTAAACTTGATAGATTGTCACATTTTTACCTGTTTGCCATTTCAGATAAGAGATTACTGATAACTCATAAAGCAAACAGAGACATGACAGCAAACGCATGTAATACTTTGTAGTGTGCTGTTACATTTTTCATAAGTCGGTGAGACAAAGAGAAGCATGCAGAGTTACTGCTTCGCTCTGCCTCTCATTTACATTCACATACAAGACTCCATAAATGTGGAAAGGCTGAAAATGATCCAGAATGTATATAATTAACATGTTTGTCACGGCTCTATAGCTGCACCGCAGCGATGAGGGCAAATGAATCCGCGGGGGGGAGAAGACTCGCACAGAGCATCATTTCATCACAAAGAGAAAAAGAGGCTGTTGTGGATGCTTGGAACAAGCAATAGGAAGCTCAAACACTCAAAAATTAGACATGAAATGTGATGTCTATGCAATGGATAAGTTGCACACTCTTGACTTTGCCAATTAATGCGTGCCATCATGTATTAATGATTTTCACCCTGTCATTACCTTTACCCATTCAAAATTTGAACCTGTCAGAGGCAATGAATGTTTTTTTTTGTTGCTTTTTAGAGATTTTCACACGACACAGAAATCCATTTATTTATTGTACTTTGGATAATCACCCAAGCTCCTTCACAGCAAGTGAAAGGTTTCTGAATGCTCCCTCAGATTCCACTGACAGACTGCTGTTTCGGAGGAGAATTTTTAATGATAGGTTAACGGTGATTCTCTTTTTCCTCAGATCTGGTGGTGAACGCATCACACATGAAGGCGTTGAGTACAATAAAGAGAAACACAAAGTGGAATCAGCTACCTAACTTGACATGCCGGATAAAGAAGTCATCAGCATACTGTTGCTCTTAGTGCATTTGTGATCATGTGATCAATAGAGGAAGACCAAGATTCAGTTATGCAAATCACAAATCATGTTGAGGTGTTACAATTTGGGAGCCACATTTTTTTTTTTTGCTTAAACCTCATTCTAGTTGGACTTCCTTTGCACTTTGCTGTTGTGGCTGGCAGAATACAGTTGGCCGCCGTGCGGGAAGTGCAGAGGGGTGTTTATTCTGTATGGCTGCTTCCTCAGATCAAGGGAACAGCTGTCCTGGTCGAGTTCCTCTTACTCTGAACTTTCTGAGTCTCTCAAGAAAGGAAGTTTACATGCACAGCCTGCCAGCCGGCTCTGAGCTGATGAGAATGTCAGCTCAAGTGCAAGCGTGGCGTCTTTTCCCCTCCACTTGTCCCGTCAAGAGGCTGACCACAGTCCACACAATAGGGGGACAGGAGCGGACGGGCACCCACTGATGGTAGGTTCACAGAAAACCGATGAGTCATACCACACTTTCACCAAGCCTGTATTTAGGGCTGCCATATGGATTGTATAATGAAAGGGCGCCAAGGTCGTCGCGAACACACTCACACACAGCTCCTTCACTCTGAGTAATGCTGAGGGAAAAAAAGGCCTTTGTGTCCTCAGGCTAAACGTGGGCTGACCCCTGACCCCTCTATGCCCGTCTAATCACAAGACCGCCTGCCAGAATGAGGCCTTTATCAGTGACTACATCAGTTCTCCAATGAATATATTATCATGTCAGCCTCACTGGGCCTCCATCGTCCTATTTTGATTAAAACTGTGTTTGTTTAGAGCATTTGGGATTTTAGGTATGTATTTGCATGCCCATAACAGGCAACCTGCTCAGTGTGATAGTCATTTATGAATTAATGTGATATCAATCAATACAACTACACACAGGATTCACTGACACCTAGAAGGTGTGTTTTTTTTATTTCATTTTGTATCATCTTGCAGTTTAATGCACATTTTGAGAGTGCAGGGTCTCTGCGGCTACCGCAAAATGCCAGTGGGTTCACTCACGGAATAGCAAAATATATTGTATGTATGTGTTAGCTAAATGTTTCTGTCTCATTTTATGATCATTAAGTGAAAATGCATGGTTGTCACCTCAGACTGTAGAACTGTTATTGTCAAATTGTGTGTGGAAAGATATTGTGAGACAAATTAAATCATTTGAAAAGCATGATCTTTTAACCTTACCCTTTTTGTTGTGTGCATTACTCTTTATTAACAGAATGTTGATCAGCCTCAAAAACTTACTGACCGTCGTCAGCAGCTCTCCGGGGAGCAGTCTGAAGTACCAATGCGCCGAGACCGTGTAATTGAAACATTAGCGCCATCGTGTGGTTTGTATCTGTAAGTACAATAACATGTTATACTTCCGGGTCCCATTGCCGCTCGGTATTTTACTTCCATCTGAGCCGTGTCGACAGCACAATCTGCAGACTGTCGGGGCGCGTAGCTGTGTTTCTGTGCGTCAGTGTCTCTGTGAGTGTCTTTTCATCTGCAGATTGGCGATGTATCATCCACCGGTGCTGAAGAACAGGAGGACTCTGCTGGAGAGAGCAGAGAAGTTTATATCGCACCTTTATTTCACAGACTGCAACCTGAGAGGACGGTGTGTCTCAGCGCGTTTATCTTTATTTCTCCTTATTCCACATGATGATATGTGAATATCATCATTCCACAAAAAGAAATTCAGTACATATGTCATGTAACTACCCGTAATACATTCAAAGCTGGCCTCAGACAGTTAAAATGACTTGTTGTAAGAGATTGTAACGACGTGGCAATCTCATGTTGTCAATCACAAATATTTCAAAAAGTGTTAAAGCACTCGCTGTCGAGCTATTGACTTCATTATACACCTGTCTGTATACCTGTTGTGTCCTCAATTTCAATCAAAGTCGCCCCATTTCGGACTCCTCCGTTGTCAAATGCAACTAAATGAAAACTGTTGCTGTGTAGCATTAGTAAAAATTGTCCTACCAATTTTAGAGTACACACGATAACATGAATTAACAGTAAGTGTCTGTCCCCACAGGCTCTATGGAGACTCATGTCCCTTGGAGTCCCTCACCTCTTTCTTGTCCCCAAAACGTATCACATTTGCAGAGGCCTCCAACCAGGACTTTGCACCTTATAAAGTCGGTGAAACCTTCGGACCAACGTGAGTGATGTTATTCTATCCCATAAAAGTCTGAAGTAGCTGATGATATTGTTCAGATCTTAGCAGCCTCATGCTCCATCCAGGTGGTGGACTTGCTGGTTTAAACTGACCCTGAAAATCCCGTCTTCATGGAGAGGCAAAGAGGTTCATCTCCTATGGGAGAGCGATGGAGAAGCGATGGTTTGGAGGGACGAGCAACCAGTTCAGGTAAGAATCTCAAACCAGTGTTCCCTCTAGGTCAAGACTCTCTTCCTGAATGGTGCTTGTGATGGTTTGTGTTGAGATGTCACATCCTCACCCATAGGGCCTGACCAAAGAAGGTGAGAAGACCAGTTACATCCTAACTGACTGTCTGACAGACGAGGAGCCACAGAGGTCAGAGGCGCAAAATCATTCCTATTCCTTTTCCACTGTGACCAATCCAGACACGTTGAACAGTGGTTTCTGTGTTTTGTTAGCATCACTCTTTACGTAGAGTTGGCCTGTAATGGACTTTTTGGGGCGGGTCAGGGATCCATGATTGCACCTCCAGACCCAACCAGGAAGTTTTCAGTACAAAAGGCCGAGCTAGTGGTTTTCAACCGTGACGTACAGGAGCTGCTGACTGATTTCGAGATGCTCATTGATATTGTCAAGGTACAAGCATAATGGACGCATTCTCTCGTTTATTAAATTTCTTCAGGCTTCTAGGACTATCACAAAAGTGTTACATATTTTTCTCTTTGGTTTCAGAAACTTGGAGAGGGAGAACAACGCAGTTACCAGGCTCTGTTTGTCGTCAATGAGATGGTGAACGTATGCGAGCCATCTGACCCGCGCTCCTTTCCAAAAGCTCGCAGCCTGGCCCAGAAAATCTTTAGCCAACACAATGGACAAAGCCAACACACTGTCCATGCCATGGGACACTGCCACATTGACTCAGGTCTCAGAATTCCTCATGAATTCAAATGTGGTCCGACGAGACACTGAAAATCACAGAGTCAGCTATGGTATGCCAAACATGTTAGTAATCCCGCTCCCACGTCCACAGCTTGGCTTTGGCCATACGAGGAGACGATACGGAAGTGTGGCCGCAGCTGGGTGACGGTGATCCGACTGATGGAGAAGAACCCCGAGTTTGTGTTTACCTGCTCTCAGGTAGGTCACTAATACAGATCAACCTTTAAGGTTTCCATCCATTTGCAGATTTGTATTTGTGTTTGGCCTAAATCGCTTTTCCCCCCTAGGCTCAGCAGTTCCACTGGGTAAAGAGTTGGTACCCAGGACTCTTTGCTCAAATTAAGCACTATGTCAAGAAAGGACAATTCATACCAGTTGGGGGCACATGGGTGGAAATGGTAAATCAGATTTTCAGGAACAACAGCATTTTTATTAACCAGTGCCCCACGCAATACTCACAGCCACTTGGTGCTTCTGTGGACGTGCTGCACTTTTTTCTAAATATGTTTTCCACAACGAACGTGTTTGCCCATCAGGATGGCAACCTGCCGTCTGGTGAGTCTATGGTTAGGCAGTTCCTCGAGGGTCAGCGATTCTTTCTTCAAGAGTTTGGAATCAATTGCAAAGAGGTAAACACATTTCCCACACACATGTGCATTTTGTGGTATTTATTAATTTCAGAGAGAAGTTGCCATTCTACAGCTGTTCCCAGTCTCTGAAACCTCTTCCTCTGTTTGTTCTTAGTTCTGGTTACCGGATACCTTTGGCTATTCTGCACAGCTTCCTCAAATCATGCAGGGCTTTGGCATCCCCTTTTTCTTAACACAGAAGCTCAGCTGGAATCTAGTCAATACATTTCCTGTAAGTAGGCATACCAGCGCTGGTTGATAAACACGTACACGCACACGTATACCCATGTTGATTCGCCACTTTGGATTTTGCTTCATGGTTTCTCTTTCCCAAAGCACAACACGTTTTTCTGGGAGGGTATCGATGGTTCCCAGGTGTTAACTCACTTCCCTCCCGGAGACTCGTATGAGATGAAGGGAAAGGTTGAAGAGGTGCGTGTGTGTGTGTCTCCATGATGCCTGTTGAGTCTCTCTGGTGAATATTTACCCTCAGTATTTACTCTGCACACAGCTCGTCAACACTTCTAAGAACAACAAAGACAAAGGACGTGCCAATCACAGCGCAGCATTGTTTGGCTTCGGCGACGGTGGTGGCGGGCCAACCCAGCTGATGATAGACCGACTCCAAAGAGTCCAGGACACAGATGGACTTCCCAAGTCAGTCCCTGTCCCTGACTGAGTTAGAGACAATACTTGTGCTTTGATAATGTGTGTGGGGGGGTTTTGGTGTGACACAGCATCAAAACACACATTGTCAGATAGCACAGGATGTGAGATATCTGCTGATGTCACGGTGACATTGTTGTATTATTCCAGGGTCCAGATGTCGTCTCCGGCCACGCTTTTCTCACAGCTCCAGGACGACTCAGCTCTGCTATGTACGTGGAGCGGTGAGCTCTTCCTGGAGCTACACAATGGAACCTACACCACAGAGGCACAGGCGGGTACACCTGCTCAGAAAATGTAACACTAACTGCGCACTTAGCATCCAGACAAACTAGAGCAATCGCAAAACAACACATGATCACACTACTGCCTCAACGGGACTAGGCGGGGTTGATGGGACTCACTAAAAGCTATTAACAGGCCGGTTGGAACTCAATTATTCCATTGTATTAGCTTGTAACAGTTGGATAACTAAATATTTGTTAAGTTTATTAAACAGGTCGCATAATACCAAACACACACAACAGAGGCAATGAAATGCAAGTAGAAACACGCAAGACACATGATAGCAGTGAGTCAGCAGGTGCTGCATGTTTGAAAATAATCCTGAGTCCTGCGGCACTGTTTGCAGATTAAGCGTGGCAACCGTCAGTGTGAGGCTCTACTTCATGACGTGGAAATAGCGAGTAGTCTGGCTGTGTGGAGCAACAAGACCTTCAAGTATCCCGCTGAGAAGCTGCAGAAGCTTTGGAGGTACACAGGCATGCACACACAGACACACTCTGACAGCTGAATTTGGTGCAAAGTCTCAGTCCTGGCTGATTTGCAGGTTGTTGCTGCTGAACCAATTCCATGATGTGGTCCCTGGCAGCTGCATAGAGATGGTGGTGGATGATGCGCTCAAGTACTATGAGGGTAAAGGTCAAACGATTCAATCTGCCCTCAAAACTGCGGTCACACAAAATCTGATGTTGCGTTAAGAGGCATCTTGCCTATGTCAGATATCCGTAGTGTCGGTGCCAGGCTGCTCCGTGATGCTTGTGAGGCTCTGGGGTCAAAGGGCAACTTCCCTGCTGTTTTCAACTCCCTGCCATGGGAGCGCAACGAAGTCATCCAGGTACATGAGGACGATGGCCATTCTGGTTTAGGTATGTTTGCCACTTGATAGAATTAATGATCCCTGCTGTACAA
The DNA here is from genome assembly GCA_900312935.1 of Carapus acus. Taxonomy (NCBI): domain Eukaryota; kingdom Metazoa; phylum Chordata; class Actinopteri; order Ophidiiformes; family Carapidae; genus Carapus; species Carapus acus. The sequence goes on from OMPJ01010238.1 coordinate 15,475, forward strand.
ATCACCTCCACATCTGAAGCTCTCCATCTGTGTGACGTGCAGCTCTGGTCAGTGTTCCAAGCATGAGCTTTGCATCTGTGACAGACTCCAGGTCTGCAGCTCTGGTCTCCGTCACCGTGCAGGTACAAAGCACTGAGAGAGAGTTATTTCCGTCCATGTTGCCAGTCTCAACAAAGTCTCATTCAACATCACAGGGCAGTAGCATTGTCATGGATAATGGGATTATCCGAACTGTTGTAAACAAAGATGGAAGTTTGGCCTCGCTACTCTTATCCGACGCAAACAGGTGGAAACACTATTAGGGCAGTCTGTCGTCCCCCTTTGACAAAACAATTGATCAAGATGTATCACGGCTCTTTCTTGTTTCAGAGAGGCAATTTCAGACAGTTGTCATGGAAACCAGTTTGTCATATTTGATGACGTTCCCCTCTACTGGGATGCGTGGGATGTAATGGACTACCATCTTCAAACAAGGTGACTGTCGGTTCCCAAGTATGTTGTGTAAAATTCAACTAAAAATAAGGGAGGAAAAGTTGACGACTTAGTCACGTAATCTGTTATGTAGGAAGCCTGTGGTGGATGTGGTCCAGCCAGCTCACGTGGTGTTGTCGGATGAGGTGCGAGGTATCGTTAGCTTCACCCTCAGGATCAGCGACAAGAGCGCCATCACGCAGGAGATCATCATGGACGCTATGTGTCCTTTCTTAAAGTTCAGCACACAGGTACTTCAGATGCAGTTAATTTTCCAGCAATCCCAGAGTCATTATTTGTCGAGAAATTGTCCCATATTCATTCCGAGCACATTAATCACAACCTGTTATTTTAAACCTCAAACTAACTGATGCGTGAATTGACTGCAGGTGATGTGGGCAGAGTCACACAAATTCCTCAAGGTGGAATTCCCTGTGCGAGTTCGCAGTCCCAATGCGACTTACGAGATCCAGTTTGGTCACCTGCAGAGGCCCACGCACAGGAACACCTCGTGGGACTGGGCCCGGTTTGAGGTACTCACCAAAGATCACAAGCTCGGGTTGCTCAGTCACTTGGGCATCGTTTGCGCTTTAGAATTTACGTACATGTTTGTTGTGGCACCTTAATTCTTGTTGATGTTCTTGTGTGATTTCCAGGTTTGGGGTCACAGATGGGCAGACCTGTCAGAGCACAATTTTGGAGTGGCACTGCTGAACGACTGCAAATATGGCTACTCGGTTCACCAGAACATCATGACACTATCACTGTGAGAACTCCAACCAGTTGCAATGTTATGACACTATCACTGCGAGAATTCTCTCTCTCTCTCTCTCACACACACACACACACAGGCATCATTAAGATTTGCTGACACTTGAGTAGTCTGTTGAGCTGACAGTCTCTGCCTTTTCTCAGGCTTCGAGCGCCAAAGGCTCCAAATGCCAGAGCTGATATGGGGACACATCATTTCACTTACGCAATCATGCCACACACAGGTAAAGTTTGTTTTGTGACATGTATGCACACATCAATGTATGCACACGTGAGTGTAAAGCATACCCTCTAATTAGTGGCTTGTTTGTGTGTGTGTGTGTGTGTGTCTCTCTCTGCACACGTGCACATAAGAGCAAACATGGACATGGGCTGCACAGCTGGAGAATGTTGTCGTGCAATTCCGAGATTTCACAATTTGGAATGTAATTTGATGTGACACCTCTGAAGAAATTTGGATTATTCCAGCACTTAGTTGATTGCACAATCAATTTTCTATGTGCTCTCTAAATCAATAGGGTTACCAATTGTAGAATAGTCATTTGATGACTGATTTCCAAAAATCGTGACTTGCCCTCTTTGCGTCATACTTTTTGTACCTCAGGATGATATATTTGAATCTTTCTTGCCCGTACCCACTTCTGCGTCCCTGAGTCGTCTGTGTATGTGTTTGTATGTGTTGTCACGCAGGATCCCTCCAAGACGCTGGTGTCATCCAGTGCGCATACAACCTCAATTTTCCATTGAGACGGATGGGATGCTCCCAAAATGTCACCCCACTGAGCGCCTTTACCGTCACTGCAGCCGCAGTCATCCTGGAGACCGTTAAACAGGTCTGCTAACAGATTGACCTTGCTTGAATTAATCCACTTTGTCGGGTAATGCTGATTACGTTGTGGTTGATGACGATAGGCTGAGGACAGGGAGGGGGCGCTTGTTGTTCGCCTGTATGAGTCCCATGGGAGCACCGTGACCACAACCATCCGCACCGCGTTGTCAGTGCAAGAGGCCTGGCAGTGAGTGTTTAGGCTCTGATATCTTTCACCGCGGCCGGTTGCATCGCCCTGCCAGCTGAAATCGTTTCCTTTTCCTTTCCAGCTGTGATCTGATGGAGAGACCGGATGTCAACCGGCCTGCACAGATGACAGCAGAGGGAATCACTCTGAGCTTTCGTCCTTTTCAAATTGTGTCGCTCCTCCTCATTTTGTAAAACAGATACCTCTTTTCCCAGTCTTCCGAGAAGGAAAGCAAATAAGATTCTGCCTAACGATGGCCTATCAATCCGGGCATTAGTTCAGGAGTCATGAGGTACAATAGTGCTGCTATGTTTACAATAATCTGAAAATTTGGCCTAAGAAAACGACACTTTCTAAGTCAATTTTAACAATTGTCAGTAAGAAATATATCATGTGGTCTGTTTGACGTCAGTGAGTTATTGTCATAAAGCAGGTGGGGTGATTTCCCTGTGTGACTAATGAAATGTGGAAGGAAATCTTAAAGTTCTGCTTTGATTTTGAAATCCAGTCTTTGGATCATTGAAGAATACATTCTTTTTCTTTTCTGTAGGTTACTTTATTGTATAAAAATACAAAATGTGTCTAAAACAGCAGTGGTGTTGTTGTTATTTGTTGTTCTGTCTGGTCAGTCGTGCACTCCGCCTCTGTGGACCTACAATGTGAAAGAGCATTAAGTTGTTACCTGCATTAACGGTTGGATTTTTGATTTTTTTCTACATGATTCTGAAGAATTGCGGTATACTGATGAGACATCGGTCAAGAATGAAGTATTTGGTGACTTAAGATGGTGAGACACTAAACAACTCACCTCCAGCTGCCTCAGCCTGACTGTTCTTCCTCCTACGTGATGTGGCATTCTTCTTATCCTGAGGCGTTCCTACTTCCGAGCCTTTCCTTGATTTTCTTCTACCAGACCCGGTTTCCTCTGATTGTGCATCCTTTTCTTTCTTCGGCCTCTTGGCTGGCATTTCCTGTTGGCCAGCCTTTCCTCTCACACCACTCTCAGACTGACGCCGGCCCACCTGAGGAGAAACCAAACACGGTTGGACGGGGTAGCCTTACTGCTTATCAAAGACCAGAGTCATGACCTGTACCTTTTTCTTGTGTGTGTAGTCATGTTCATCATCCTGCTTTTTGTTCTTCTTGGCTCTGGGTGATTTGGAATCTGTGGATTCAATGACACATTAGATGTCTGAGAAGCCACTCACTTACTCTTTACTTTCATTTTATCTTTTTTGATAATGTCTGTTACCTTTAGGCGCCATGGGACCTGGTTCACCCTGCAATGACAGCAAGGGTTTTCAGAAACACTGATTCAGGAATTACAATGAAAAACAGTGAAGAATGGATTTTGTCAGTGCACTCACCTTGAACCACATGGTTCTACCATTGTGATCTCGGACAGATTTCATTCCATCCACGTAGTAACACTGCAGCCATGTTTCAAAAACGGCGTATTCCGACTTCTCTGGGTTGAATCCCTTCCCCCCTTCGAGACAAAATGAGACGTTTGACTCATACTCTCAACAAGCAACATCTCACTGCTATTAATGTCGAGCGTAGATGAGACTGCAATTGCATGTTCGCCCACCTAGGCTCACCACCTCCAGAGGAACCGTGTGACACAGTCTGAGCAAATCCGCCTCCTCTTCTTTCACAATCTTCTTTTTTGTCCTCTGACAGCGCTTTCATAAAACAAAGACATAACTGTTTCAGAAAGGTCCTTAATATTGTGCTTAAGCATCCCAGTGTGTGCCTCTCACCTTCATCCCTGTCGCCTCTTCTTTCACAGGCTTTTTATTTTCACACTCGTCTTCAGAAGTGAGGCCCTGCAGAGCATCCCGGGCTGAGACAAAGGGTGGGATATTCAGCCTAAAAAACACAACAATGTCAGTGCTATCCTCTTAGAAGAATAGGCTCTTGTTTTCAAATTTGGTCGCTATCATATAATGCCACCCACAGGACGCTGGCGCAAAGAAGTGAAAGCGAGTCTTTCATTTTTATAGGACATGGCTCTTGGAAACTTGAGATTGCCGCTTTGTGTTTAGGCTCACAGATACCAGTGAGTAAAAAGGCAACATGTGCCCGTAATTATTACCTCACATTTGTGACAAATACCTACATGAAATTGTGTCGTATGGAAGACACCATTTATATTTAAATACTGTACACTTAAATACATTGTGGTCGTCACCTGAAGAGTATTTCGGCCCTCAGATAATTCCCAATGCCATTGAAGTATTTTTGATTGAGCAGAACCTCACAGACGGGCCTGTCGAAGGCTTTGTCCGACAGGTTTGACACCACATTCTCCCTGTGGGTGGACAAAAATAGCAATAAGCCCACACTATCAGAAACTGCACAGGGGCCTTGGGGCTGAGCCAGAAACTGCAAGACAACTCCATCCAACCTGAAGCTTTGATACTCGAACATGACGCATGGCCCTCTGCCACGCTGCCATGTCCCGTCGGGATGCCAGCTGCCAAACCTCCGCGTGTCCACGAAACTCAGCACCCTGCAGGGTTTCTCTTTGGTGTAGAAACGCAGGTGGGCGTGCTTGGGCACATCATCCTCTGCAGTGAAGCGGAAAGTGCCCGACATCCCAAAGCGGAAAACGATGTCCATGGGCCTATCAGCGTCCCCTGTCCCCTGCTGGTCGTTTTTAATGGGCGTGAGTGTGAGCTTCACCTCCTTCCCCCGGGATGAGGCTATGATGCGGTAGGATCCGCAGGTGAAGGGCACATCTGGACTTTTGCTGACTTCTGATTTTTGGACGGCTCCTGTGAACACTACTCCATCACACATCCTGTTCACGTACAGGCTGGCGAGGTGGAGCTCCGGACCTTCAGGCATTGTTTCAGCTGAGCAGGGGAAAAGAGAGCGTGCACGACGCAATTTAACTTCCGCAAGCATAGTCTAACCACAGAGTCAAGTATGGCATAGCGGGTTCCTGGGATTTCTTGCAATAGCTTAATTTGATTACGTCTTGCACGGAATGCATTAGTTAGACCCCCCCGCATGATCAAAAATAACTATCTGCTATCGGGAACAACGGGGGCGTGACAAAGAAACCTGTGTGCTACACTTCTTGCACGGAGATCGATCCTACTACTTACCAACACACAATTCTGAAAATGGCCAAACGGTCACTTGGTCAGTGGGGATCAAACTGTAGTCAGCAACGGCGTGGGTGTAGAGAGAATTCTCAGGGGTTCTCTCTGGCCGGCTCACAGTGAGACACGTGAGGTACCTCACACTTTGGTAACATTCTTGTTAGGAAACAAGTTGCGCAACACCGCCGTATTCATTCTCGATGTGAAATATCGCGAGACCAAAGTAAAGTCGAGACCACGATGGCGCCATTCGCAGGCTGCTAGACAAAACATCTCACAACCTTCTCTTCCATAATTAACCATTAGCTTGGCAAATGGCAGAATAGGGTTAGATTTGCCCTCTAATAAACTGAGGCGGAGGACACAGAATGGTATCACATTGTCACCACTACCGTCGAGATGTATGGTGGGATTCGAAAATAGCAAAGTTCTCAACGGCTCGTTCCCCTCTTTTTAAAAATTTACTTTATTTTATTTTTTAGAAATGATGAGGACTTACTGATGAAGAATTAATTAAAATTTTTGGTGAATCAACAGTTATGGCTTCAAACAATATGCTCGGCCACTTATTATTCTGAAGTGAGAGCCTAGGTTTCATAGCGGCTTAACGTTGACAAGCAGCTGTGAAGCCTTGGCTCACACATTGGCCCTTCCATTGTGCCGAGGTCTGCTGCAGTGAAAGCTTATCAGTCTGAGACCTTCACTCTGCAGCAATACCAGGTGTGAAGGAGTGTATTTGATATCACTACGTCTGGTTTTATCTCTTGTCTGCATGCCATATGCTGAGAACAGGCTCTTATTGTTCATCTTGTGGTATTTGTTCTGGAAGCTTTGGATGTGTGAATGTGTGAGTATGAGCTTGTGCACCATAAATGACAGTGTGACTTTTCCATCAGTCTGGTGCAGAACATAAAACGTCTGGATGCTTCTATGATCATACCTTGTGGAATAAGATTAATAAGAAGCTATGAAGTGCCTGGTTATGCAGCTAAAGCTGGCAGTGACACTACAGGAAGAAATCAGATCAACAATTCCCAGCAATTTTGCATTTTACTGATGGACATCTCAAGTGAAAAACATGAATTTCAACACAAGGTCTTTGCAAACCATTATACATTATTTTACAAAATATTCAGCACATTCATCTCAATGTCAATCAGCTCATCATGGAGCATCGAGTTGGGGTGAATACTGTCAGTCAGGTTGAACAAGCGCACAGCCTCTGATATTCACATAAGCTGTTAAATTTGGAGCACAGTATATAAAATTCTTCCTTCAGTCTGGCATAATCCGCGTAAACGTCAGAATAAACGTCTGCATCGTCACTGTAGCGCATTCATCATCGCCTGTGCTTGTTTCAGCTCTGCAGAAAAAGAACACACAAATAGACCCAATCATAATCCTGATGTTGGCAAAAGGCTTGGGCACAAATACACATGAGGTTTGCAAATGCATCGCACTCACCTGCAAGCAAAACTCTGAATTTGTCTGCAGAGATGGTGACCACGGTGGTCTCTGTGGAGGCTGACTCAGCCCCCTCAGCTTGCAGCTTCAGCTGAACCACTGGCTGGTTCACCTTCTTCAGCTCACTGGAACTCAGCGTGTAGTCCACCCTCCACGACACGGCCTCCAGACACCCCACTGAGGTTAAGAACAGAGCAGAGTAAATGCTCCCCACCAATCACTCAGCAAGCGTGGAGAAAACAGTGCTCAGTAGCAAGTAACACTTACGTCTTAGGCTAGTCTCTCTAAGCTTGTCCTGCAACGCAGAGTGCTTGTCTTCGTACGACTTACACACTCCTGTCGCATGCTCTAGAGCAGGCATCGTGATTTACCAGTGTTAGAACAGGTTGGGGAACATCAGAACAACACACAGACTGCACAAAGTCTGATAGACCCTGATAAAGAGGTAAAACCCACTATATATTTATCAATTATCCTGCAGGTACTGTAATACTCATGCTAACAACAATAGTAATGAAAATACAATTTCTAATTCTATGTAAAGGGACTTAACATTTCTGACGAAAAACCTCTACAGTGCCTCTCAATGTGGCTTGGCCTCAGTATTTGCACAAAAAAATCTGCAGCGTTTACCTTGACGCAGTTAAATGGGGTAAAGTCAGCAGCAGTCTCACCTTTTGGCAAGCCGAGCTGCTGCAGCTCACTAGATAGAGACTCGCTGTCAACATCATGCTTTGCGGCGCTGGAAAAAATAAAAGTCAGCACCGCCACGCTGGCTTTGATGTCTCCACTCTCTGCAAGCATAATGAGATTAACTGTGTTGTGTTACAGTATAACCCAAGAATGCAGAACTGTGTGCAATGCAATTTTATTATCTATCACATTTGGATGAAAACTTACCAAACTTTGCATCTGCAGTAAGTTTACCAACTTTGTCATACTGAGGAATGAACCAGTGAAAATATGTGGAATGTTAGATTTGCGTTTCTTAACTGGGGAATGCTGCAACTCGTGGTCGTCACTTACATCAATGCCCTCACCAAGAAGATCTTTTAGCACTTGGGCGCAGAGGAGCTTCATCTTCACGCTTGACTATCATATCCACAACGCAGATAAGGAATATATCGACACATGAGCGATTGGCAATAAACATTAAATGTATGGATTTAATACGCCCAAATGCCCAAGAGATGGGGTGAGTTAACTTACTATTTTAGCAAGTGTGCTGATTTCAGCGAGAACCCAATCCGGGCAATCCAAATCGCCACAAAAACGAAAGCGCTAAGTGTAATAAAAAGGGAAAAAATGCAGAATGAGACAAATACAATCAATGGAAACAACGACATTAGCATGACAGCTAGCTGCAGACTTCACAATCATGCGGCAATGCACATCATGGGTCAGCGCACAATGTCTGTGACATCTCCAAAGCGTCCGCTAAGTATACTCTATCCTAATTTATGTAGAATTTTTATAACGCCACAAAATACGAACAACAATTGCGTATTACCATGGTTGCGTGTGTGTTGACAGGAGCGTCAGCTGACCCCAAACGGGTATGACGTAGGCGGAAAACGCTTCCTCCAATCTGATTGGGCGAACGGAAATAGAAGCGAAGCTGAGTGTCCCGAGGCTGCCCGGTGGATGATTTGCACACAGCTCCAAACTCAATGGAACATCAACTGAGGTCTGAACTCTTTCTTTCACGCCTCGTTAAGCCACTACAAATCGGAGATAGCAAACTTCAGTGTAGACGAAAAAAAAATCGTGATTTCTCTCAGACTCGGAGCAGTAAGGTGGACATTAGTAATGTTATGACCATCCTGATGTTCATGTATAAAGCTTGAGAGGAAAATGAGGGTCATTCTGATGGACAAAGCAGTAAGCAGGGCTGGAGATGTAATTGTCTGCTGGTCCACAGGAATGAGGGCTCTGTAACCAAATAAAAGGCTGGATTTGAAGTCACAGTGGCGCCTCTCTTGGTCTAGCCAGACCCATTAAAAAACCGTCAAAGGCTGTGTCAGTGTTTAGATCGGAGTGAAGAGTGCGTCTTCTTGTCTCCAGGAGGAGGGCCCCCCTGAGTGAAAAGTCGTCTGGCATCAGATATATTAATGACCTCGCCAGGAATGAAAGATAAGGTCCAGACAGGAAATGCTAGGCAAGTGGTCAAAGAAGCCTTGGATGGCCTAGAAGAGGACTGGAAGAAACATTCAATAGTGCCTACATGCGCATATCGGAATAGGACACAGGAAGAGATGTTGCAATTTTCATCTGGCTCATAAATTTTTTGGAACATCATGTGCACATGTGTGCATAGTTTTTGCAACTGTTGTAAATGTTAAATGCAATCTGTGAATAAATGTTTATCCCTAAATTTTTCAGTTTTACAACAAACTACACTAAATCCTGCTTGTTTATTTCAGCATTCACAGGTTAACGTATCACCTCTTCATCCACTCCTGACTCCCTGTGTTGTTTGCATTCATCAACAACACAAATAACACACTTTTATATACACCATATACACTTTCATTTTGAAATGTATTGTGTATTTTTTCCAATCATTTGGCACATTTTCCCCCAATTGTAGATAAACAAACAACAAGCAGTGAGTTTAATGATTGCCACATGGGGTCATGGACAGGATTGGCAAACATTTACGTTCAATTTTTGAAAGCAAATGGCGGCTGACCACGCCCCCTACCACCACCTAATCAATCATCGCGTTCTGCTCTGTGATAGGCCAGGTGAGCCCGCTCGTGGCACGTGCAGAAATTGGTGATCACCCAAACCCTTTCTACGCTTCAACATTTTTTCTTCTTTACGCTTCCAGCACTTGGAGAATCAGTTTTAAAATGACAAAATTGACGTCAAACCCATTCCTTGCTTGGGTGAAAATCAAATCATTGTTTTCACAAATCGCCAGGCTTAGATCGGAGACGTCAATTGTTATCCTGACGACCATCTTGAAATCAGACGCGGTATGTAGCTTTCAGGCTCCTCTCGAAAGAAAAGAGAAAAAGGCTACAAGAATTTTCTTTCAGCAGACGACTTTCCCATACTGAGTGATTGTTGCCTTCAAAAAGACTTTACAAAGTCTGACATCCTAACGGGGCGGCGCAATTGCACGCACGCGCTCTAGCACGCGCGCACACGCATACACTCAAACACACTCACACGGAGTGAGTCGAGCAGCAACAGCAGCAGCCGGTGTAAATATGACCGCGTCGTGAGAGAGAATGGGGCTCCCGGCTCCGCTCCTCCTGTGGCTTGTGGGATATTTTAAAGTGTCCGTCAGCGTCGCCTGCAGCCAGACGCCTACTTTGGGAGCGACCAATGGACCCAGACTTGTTTTTAGAAAAGGTGAGAATCTCACCGTTGTCCAAAGGATATAACCCAGAAGAAGCTGGCGTCATTCTGAGTCCATCTATCACGCTGTTTTGAGTGGCTTTCAGGATGAAAATCTTGTGTTAGAGCGTCGTTTTAAGTAGATATATAGAATACAAACCGACACATATAGATGTATTGTCCCGTGTGTCCGAGCTCCGGCTCCTGTTCCTCACTCTGCATCCACCGGTCGAACCTGAGAACATGCCAATCTGCCCCATTCACCGCTTTAGTCGTCTCCTCCACCAGGGACCGTCAGTGATAGATTTAAGGACCTGACCGTGGTCTTCTACGATGCCGACTCCGAGGAGATGTTCGTGGGAGGGAGAGGCTCTGTGTTCAAACTTGACACGGAAAATTTCCACGTCTTACAGGTCAGTTACTCTGTGTGAGTTTGTTTGGATCTTTCTGCAGTATCAGGGGAACAACACAGGGGCCGTTTTCAGGTGACGGCCTCTGCTTCCCCGTAATTAATAGGTGTGATGGAGCAGATGTCTGACGCACAGATGAAGGTGGCGGCGGAGTATAAATAACTACCAGATTAGGAACAGGTGGGGACACAGAGCCCTTTGGCTCTATGCAGAGAGTTGGTGCAGGAGAGGGATTAATGTTAAGTTAAACTGTTGTGTAGACTTTTTTTTGCCCTGTAGACTTCACCCATACACACATAAACAAACGTTCACACACATACTTCACAAGTACTGCCCACACACCACTCACATTACTGATGTGGTTTGACAGTTTGGTTTGTGAAGACGTATCAATCCAAACTTCTTCAGTCCACAGAGCATATGTTCACTAACTTTGTTTTAGACTTTAAAGTGTTAATTGTGGTGCCAGCCTCGGCCTGGTCAGTCAATCCTCCTCCCGTTGTGTGTCATTGTTTGGGGAGAAGTGTGTGAAAAGTAGCAGGGGGTCGAGCTGGAGGTGAATTAAAGGCACACAAACGCTGCCGTGACAGTTATACAGTAGAGCTGTGTGGATGTGTGTGTGTTTGTTTGTGTGTGTGTGTGTGTAAGAGGGTCGATGTCATAGATGGTCAATGTGGTGCGTCGTCATAGGCAACGTGGAGTGACGACATGGGTAAATGGTGTCAGAAAAGCGGTAAAGGATTAAGGGAGGACGGAGGCTCTGCTGTCAGGAAAGCGGGGCTGAAAACTATAGTATTGCAACAGCAGGTGTAAAAATCGCCGACTTGAGTCAGCGCACGTGGAAGATAAAAGTGATCCCTGATGAAAAATAAAAAAATTCCAAATATTCACTGCTGTGCCTGGTAATCCTATTTTTCATTCGAGTCCCTCCCTGAGCAAAGAGGCAAAGGGGGATTAAGCAAGTTCTCCTCACTGCATCACAGAACATAACAACTATCCAATGTTTTCTTAGAGTTAATCGCAGTAAGAATGAAAATTGGTTGTGGCTTATCCATTTATCACATTTGCTCTCTGCAGGTATTTCAGCTCAGTCCACCGATGGAGCAGTGCCCAGAGGTTAGTACCTGTGTGGCCTCAAGATTAGGATGATGATAAATGATTTTTTATATAATCATTGTATTAAGCAACATCATATGTCAGCAGTCAGTACTTTTTCCCATTGCCCCGTTTGATGACATGAATTTGCCTTTTTGCAACATTGTAGGCCGAGTGTGAAAACGTGGTCGCTATCATTGAGAGGTTCCAGGGCAGCCTGTTGGCCTGTGGGACGAATGGACGCAGGCCACAGTGCTGGATGCTGGTGAGTGGGTGTGGCTGAGCAGATACTGTTGCTGTTGGATTTTGTTACAAGAGTGGGTAGAGTCTCATTGCAGGCCTGGCGTGTTTAATCAAGTCACTGTGGCCTGATTAAAGTTTAATTGATGGGTTCCAGAGCAGTGTTGGGTTTTCCCTCATACATCATTTCCCCTTTGCCACTTTTTAATTGTTGTCTAGATGCAGTAATAACCAGGTCTGTGTCGTTTCCTGAAGACATAGCTTCGCAATGTAACGCTTTTTCATCTTTGTTTTGCAGCATTCTCCTGAAAATATCACAGAGAGCTACAGTGGCAACAGCATCGCTCCCTTTGTTCCAACGCAAACCTCCCTTTCCCTCACCATAGGTGTGTGAATCTCAGCTGTTGGGTCTCCTGCATCTCCCTGACTTACTGTAGAAGATCTGTCCATGTCTGATGGAGTCCTGAGCATGTGTGATGTGATGCCTTTAACCCGAACTCATCATGTACCCCGTAAAATTCCAAGCAAATGCACTGAATAATACAACGTATCTGCCTCCCTTTGCTATTTTTAGAAGGTGATCTATACACAGCCGCTCCTTTGAAACACGACGGTAGTTCCACACAATTCAGACGGAAACTCGGCAACAAAACTCCGGTTTGGATGAGTAACAACTGGGTTTCAAGTGAGTAAATAATTCAATGGAAACAACTGCATGGCGCCATGTGTGTCTAGATTAAGTGAACACAAAAATCAAGCAGCACTTAACAAATAGCTTGCAGGTGAAATGGAAAACAATAGAGAAAACAAACAACACAGGAAAAATCAAAACAAAATCCTGGCAAAACCATAGACTGGTAGATGACAAACTGAGAATATGCAAGGCTAAATTCCTTTAACTAAAGCGGGTGAGTGGGACACAGAAATGGAGACAGAAAATACACCCTGAACGCCAGTTAATCATTCCCACTTTTACCTCCCCCATCAACTTCTGACTTTTACGTCATGCTTCTGTATCAGAGGCCACTGTCACACTATAAATTGTCAATTAGTCCGTTAAGCATCTCCTCCTCCTCTTTCTTTTTCTCCTCTTCTTCCCGTGGCATAGATCCCACATTCATCTCCACATCATGGGTGAAGCGGAAGGAGGACCCGGACAATGACAAAATTTACATCTTCTTTCGCGAGAGCAACTTGGAACTCAGTCCTGAGCTGGATTTCAGGACCCCTTGGATCTCCAGAGTGGCCAGAGTGTGTAAGGTAGGATGACTTCTCTGCATTCTCATCACCAGTGAGAGCCGAGCTAGAGAAACTTGCGCGAGAGACTCGCCTGTTGTGTATTTGTGCCTGTTTTGTTGGCTGCGGGAGGTCACCGGTGGCCTCAGGCGTTTGTTCTGGCTCAGGTTCTCCGCAATTTGCATGTGCCTGAATCGCTACACACAAGACACCACCACTGAAATACACATTTTTTGCTTTCTGTTGTTCCTTTTTTCGTCTGTTTTATTTTTTTCCCAGCTTTTCTAACTGTTTGCATCATGAGTTTACCTGAGGTCATCAAAACGTGTTGACACCGCCGCTCCTGTTATTAGTTTTCACTTGAACAAGCAGAGAGTTGGATGGTTGTCTATTGCTGTCAGCAGAACAGAGTGGCAGCGCGCTGCGCCGCCTGCTTCCTGTCAGCCCCCCCGTGTCCCACAATAACACCGAATTTGCAAGGCATGCAAAGGCGGATGTTGGTCAAAGTATTCTTCCTCTTTGTCACTCGTCCCTTTGCAAACACGTTGGCAGTTCACCATGATTGTTCCATCGATGTCCCTCAGCAAACAGAAGCTGCATCGCTGAGCCAACTTGGCACAGTGTTACCTGTGCTGATAGGGTTTTGTTTTCCCAAAGCTTCGTCATCGTTGTGTGATCAGCTTCAGTTCTCTCTCTTTAGGGTTTATGGAACACAGGCCTTCTTATGACCCACCGTCGGCAAATTTCAGTTTTCTCTCACAACAAAAAAACCTGCTCGCTCACCACTCCTTTCTCACGTTTTTATCATTTTGACAGCTGGACGAAGGCGGGCCAAAGAGGTTCTCTCAAAACATGTGGACGTCTTTCCTCAAGGCCCAGCTCATATGCGGAGCCCAGAACAAGTCGCTATATTTTCACTGGCTGCAGGATGTGTTCGTGCTCCACGCCGAGGACTGGAGGGAGACGAGGGTCTACGCGCTCTTCACCAGCAGCTGGTGCGAACATTTGGCTGCCCACATACCTAAAAACTAAGCAGCAACAGAGCAGTGTGTTAAAATAGGTATTTGAGGACAAACAGTGCTAAAGGGACATCACGGTAACTTGGCACTCTGACTCGAAAGTCAAGTCAGAGGGTAAATATGATTGAGAACTGCTCAGGGGGAATTAATCATTCTCATCAAACCTGTAGAATTTAAGCAAATAATGACAAATATCTTATATTTTTCTTTGTCGAAGAATGTTTCATTTTTCATTGGCGCTATTTAGTCTTTTTTACCCAGAGGTGAACATCCTACACGAGTTCAGTTTGCGAGTTTTAATTTGAAAATCTGTTCACCTGCCTAACACATGAGTATGAAATAGTTGAATTATTAATTTGGTAGCTATTGTGATAAGGTTCTATTGTGATGAGGTTCATCTAGCAGACCAGATGTTTGGTCTTTGCTGGTTGTCATGACGCTGCCTCTTTCTAATCATAAAAGCCACCATCGTCACACTAAATCAATAAACACGTTCTATCAAAAGGAGGTAGGACCAGTAGTCAATCTGGCAGAAATGTGTGTTGTTGCAGATGATTTTACTCATGTTTTCAAATTATACAGGAATTCCTCTGCCGTCTGCGTTTACTCCCTCGCAAAGATTGAGAAGATGTTCGAGACCTCGGACTTCAAGGGCTACACTGAAAACATCCCTGACCCGAGACCAGGAAGTGTGAGTCTCTGTTTATGAGATATTTACGCTGTTGCTACGTGGGCCTGTCTATATTCCGACCAGAATCTTCCTCTTCCTCATCTGCTTTACCCTGCATCATCTCTCAATTTAGCCCCACCAAATTTGTTGCAGACTGCGTCTCATGGAAATGAGGCCCACAATATGACAAGGGGTACTGTAAAAGTGGGTGGATGAATGGAAACTCTTTATGATTCAGCACCACAAGAGCAGCTGTGTGCCGTCAACAGTGTTATTGCCTCGTCCTCCAGTCTGACAAGTGGCGGTCCACCCACTGGTGTGGTCCACAAACAGTTGCAGTCCACCCATTCAGAGACGGCAACAATTGTACACCCCAAACTGCTCTGGAAAGTCGCAATTTACCTTTTCCCCCCTCATTATTTACAATGTCTGGTTTTGTTTCCTCAATGTGGATAAACACACACTCCCTCAGGTCTATACACCTGAAACAAGCCAGACTCCCATTCGTCCCAAAACTAAACAGTTTATATCGTCACTTCTTTGAGCTCTCCCTATGAAGTAAACAACCATCTTGCAGTTTTTCAGGTGGAATTGACAAATGAAGGAAGCACCAAAGTCATGGAATGTCCGTGGAATAATTTGCTCCTTAGATAAGTTAGAAACACTGACAATTGATTCAGACTCTGACTTCAGCCTCTCTCCTCCTGCCTCCGACCTCCACTTTCTGTGTTTCAGTGTGTGAAGGACAGCAGGAGGTTGCCATCAGCCACATTGAGGATAGTGAAGAACTACCCTGAGATGAAGGACTGGGTTCACCCGGAGCACAGGGGGGCGCTCTTCCACACTAGCAGCTGCAGCTTCACCAAGATCAGTGTGGACAGAGTTCAGGCCGCAGACGGGACCACGCACAACATCCTCCTCCTCGCCACCGGTACTTCCTGGCATCACGATAATATCATCCAGCACGCAGATATCCTGCTGGGATTCATCTGCTATTTCAAGATTCAAGGCTTCAATGCTCTCGGACTTGTTTTGCTAGTATTTTGCAATCGCTTCCGCATTTCCTGTCTGTGTCGATTGTTATAATCTCAACAAAGAACAATGAATGGTCTAAAAATATGGAGTTGCATGTTGACCTGTTGCTTGTGTGCTCCTCTCACAGAATCTGGGAAGATCTACAAAGTGTTGGAGGCCGGTTCAAAGGCCTTCATTATCTCTGAAACGCAGCTCCCCAGCAGCTCTGCTGTCCACTCGGTGAAACTGGACACCAGAAAGGTTTGTCTCATCTCAAATGTGAGGGGTAATGAATGGTGTCCCCAGCTTTTGATTTCATGTGTCAATGGTACATCTTGCGAGGTTTGACTCCTCCTCTCTCCGTCTCGTGTTCAGAAAAGGTTGGTAGTGTCCTCCTCAGAGGAGATCATCGGCTTGGACCTCCAGACCTGTCAGGATTACAACAAGTCCTGCACCGAGTGCATCCTGGCCCGAGATCCGTACTGTGCCTGGACTAAATTTGGATGCAACCCTACCGTTCCGTAAGTTTCCCCATTATTGACACCTGACATGTCTATACTGAAGAGGTAACGGGCACAGGAGCATCTCTAGAGAAATCTCCCGCAAATGTGTCTCACAGTGAAGGCGTTCAAGATCTCCAGGCTGAAAACATGGCCGCATGTTCCACATCCCAAGAGGGTAATCTACCATTAACTGGGGCCACTAGCATCATGTCACTGTTCCACAGGCCACACGCTCACCACATCTCCATTTATTTTTCCACCCTCCCTATTAGACGTAGCCATGCTCAACCGCAGCAGAAGAGAAACCCTGTCCAGAAATCACACCGTCCCCTCGAACGTGCCGCTCTTCCTCACATGTCCGATAGACTCCTACCACGCCTTCTACACGTGGCAGCACCGGGACACCAGCAGCCCCTGCCAGCAAATTCAATCGCACTGCGTCCACCTCATCCCCGCCATGGCAGAAGAGGACTACGGGGACTACAAGTGTGTCTCCTCTGAGAGAGGCTACAGGAAAGTGGTGACGCAATATCATCTGATAAAGCAGCCAAGCCCCCAGACGAAGATCACCGCAAAGACCGACAATATCCCCATCGACGGGAACCACGCAACCGCCGCCCCACGTGTGGCGTGGATGGTGGCCGGACCGCTTCTTGTTGTTGTGTGGGCGCTGTTTGCACCACTTGAGTAGAATCGACGGTCAAATCCCCCGGCACTTATGACTGTAGCTGTTATTCAGAGCAGTCCTCAGAGCAATAGTGGAGGAAATCCTGCCCGAGATCAACGTAGTGGGCTACTCGAGCAGCAAGTGTGTGAAGTAAACGCAGAAGAAAGGCAGAGCGGTTACGCAAATGCAATGGGCGGTTTGCCTAGGGCCCAGGGCAGGAATAGGCAGCAGGAATGGGTCAACAGGAGCAGCCAGCAACAGCTGACACAGGCTGAAAACCAAAGAGTGAGTGTTTCGAGTATTTGTGTGACCAAATAATACTAATACCACAATGTGCGCTTCTGATCTGATCTGTCCCGCTATGCATCAATAGCAAATTGGTGTGCTGAAGGAAGGGTGGAGCAGGCGGGACACTTCCTGAATTCCTGGGTTCTGAGCGGTTTACATTCCCAGAGGGGAAACATTTTAGTAATTTTAGGCGTGATGTTGTTCCCAGCCAACACTGGGAGTTGTCTGTGTGTATGAGTAATGGGCTGTATCAGTCACTGCTGAGGGGATCTGCTCTGTGTTTATTTATGTTAGGCAGAAGTGAAGGACTGATTATTTATTGTCTTTTCTATTTAAACTCTATTTTTCTACCTAACTCGCCATTGATGTGTCGTTTCATTTTGATTTCATACACTGACGGTGACCTAATGAAGAAGATGTTCTGCTCGCTGCTACTCTGTCATAGATTTCTAGCTATGGGACAAAATGAACTCAAAACTTGCAGATGATTGCTGTGTAAACATTTTGCTGTGCTGTGCTGTGCTCGTGTGTATGTGCTGAATTCATTGTAAGGTTTCCCATCACTAAAACACTGAAGGAAAGAGAGGCTCGACAGTGATTTATGCTTCAAGTTGAAATGTGCTCTTTGTCCAAACCACTCCGACCGACCTCGCACGGACCGCTTTGCCGTGGCTTTGCTCGGCTTTCACTCCTTTTCTTCAGCAAGCAGTCCACAAACGCTGAGTGAGTCACTCCACTGAAGATCCTGCTATTGCAGCCTGAGGCCAGTCACAACACCTGTCTCAGCAACATTGTCGTCACCAGCCCGACGCTCCCTGTCGTCAGTTGGATTGATGAGTCAGCCTGTTCAAGTCATGACTTAGAACATCTCATGCAGTAATTGCAGACACCAGCAGGACATGTGGCCCTCCAACATCATCAGGGACCCTCACTGGTTTTAGGACAACTCACGCTCCCTGATTTCAGAAGAGCTTTTACTCAGCTGCCTCTCGAGAACCCTCCTCTAGCGGTCAATCTAACACTTCCATAATGAGAATAGCCCTGTGTACGAAATGATTGCTGTGTTTGTGTAACTGATACTACCAATCCCATTTATTATTTATTGCCTTCAAAGTGTGTCTTGTTATATGACTTGATTACGATCACCCACAGGGCTGATGCTTTTGAACCCTGTGCAGTGCTGATGAAGATACAAAATAGTAGCAAGAAGACAGACTAAAGGGCTTCTTTATTCGAAATCTCTTACATCAGTGGATCAGTGAAGTGCCTACCTACATACATACCTGCATATTTACTTATATTTGATAATCCTCCTGGTTTACAGTAGATGCACTCATTTTCACACAGCAGCAGGGACAGCAGGGTTATTTCAGGTCAAGCACCCCCGGCAGCTCCGGGGCTCCACAGCACTCTGTCAGTGCTGAGTGTGAGGCTGCCCTGCTTTGTGTGCACTGGACGATTGCGGTGCTTCAGGCGTTGAGAGGTTAAGGAGTTAATTTCCAGCTTCAATAGCTGTTTCCTGTCTTAACGCCAAGGCCACTGCTGCCCAGCCAAAATAAAGGAACCTTTGAAAAAAAAAAGTCAAGCACTATTGTTTAAATGTTCGCATTTATACTATTTGTTTTCACTGGGTTTTATAGGTTGTCTGAGTGGGAGAACATCATGATTCTGTGTAAAGTGGATTAACAGTTAGAGCGCAAAATATGTCATTAGATTTCATCAGGCACTGAATCCACATGGCACTGGTTAGTGCAATAATCACAACACACTGCACGAAAAAAAATAGCAAACACTGATTTTAACTTCACACGTTAGCCACAAAGTCAGCCTCACTGCAACGGTCTTTTTTGTAGTTACACAATTTTGACTCTAGAGGTCAGTGTCTCCCCACGGGTGGTATTTTAACGGGCCTGCGGCACACTCGGGCCTGCTAATAGTATTGAGTTGTCAAAGAAACTTTTATTCGTGGAATATTGAGATTGCGAACTGTTAAGATAGAATACAAACGCCTCGGTAATCGCTCACATTACAACTTGTGATATGTCCCTCGTCAGTTTGTCTTCAAATGAGGGATGTTGTTGTTTGTAGATGTCATGCGAGTCACCTAAACTCATGTCAGAAAGACAGAAAGCATGCAATGACAAACTATCACAAGTATTAGCACTATCTAAAAAAAACAGCTACTGTTATTTGTGCTGACACTGACAAGTCCTCGACAGTCGTAGTTCTCATGACACACCAGTAGATGGCAGTCATTTTACTGCAAAGCTAACCTTGGGGGGAAAAACGCCAACAGAGGTGAAACCATCACAGAAATTAGGGATGAAGCACATTGATTTAGATAAGTGTTGATTTAGGCAATAACTACTTGATATGAATTTATCAATATTAACAGAAGTAGCATATTACAGAACTAAGGAATGCAGGCACCTTAGTTTCGTTACACAATTCATTGCTGTAATGACAATAAATGATTCCTAATTCCTGATATCTTGGTAGTTGGTTCCTGCTTTTACTTTTTCAAAATGAAATATTTCAGTGCCTACATCTCAGCGCATTAAGTAATTGGACTGTGTTGTGCACAAATTGTCATGCTCAGCATCCCAACCAGACGCCACGATAATACGCAGAGTAGACGGACAAATTAGTTTGGTTCCAGTCAAATGTCTGGAAGGATCAATGCACCGTAAAATTACCAACGTGGTTATCTTATCACTCTAAGTCATCATTTTGTCAGGATACGTTCACTGTCTCAAAACAAACAATCAAATCTACATCATATTAAGAACGCAGACAAAACAATACAATGCCCTTTGCTGTCAGCGCGTTTTTAAACTCAATTTACAGACAATAGGCTGGAGCAAAACAAAAGGAGGTCAAAGATTAGCGTGTGGGCTGGGGTTACTAAATTAAACATCAGATCTTAAATTATGAATATTCTTTGAGGGAAGTACCAGGAAGCTGCTGTATCTTTAACGCTGAGGAGAGAGAGTTGGGAGAGGCTGCGCGTCCACAATCGCCCCTCTCCCCGAGCAGCGGCGGGAGCGCGCATCGGATCGTTACACGAACCAAAGAGGATGAACGGCGTCGGACCGCAACAGCGCCTCACCGGGGAAAATGTTTCCCCGACCGCTCTTCATCAACGTCGCTGAGCCCCGCAGAAGTCTGGCTGACGGATCCCCAACACTCGATGAGACGACGCTTTTTGTGCAGTAAAAGTGTGGAACAGGACTCACAACTGCTGGAGTGATTTATAAACCGTAGGAAGTGGAAGTCAACACCCGACAGGTAAGATGAACCTTTCGTGAGTAAACAACATTTCCATAGCAGATAGGCAGACAATAGCAATTACAATAAAGGCATTCTATTCTATACTTTTCTGTTCTAAATGAGGATGGAAATAGGATCATGATCGTCGGGACTGATTTGAAAGGTATTGAATTCGGGGGTTTTGAATAGTGAAGCCATCTTTATCCCGTTGGAAGGCAGTGAGAACACTTTCATGATAAACTGGGGGTAAAACATTTTGATTACATGTCGACAAGAATCAAACGTTTCAGCACCGCGGACAGAGGCGATCGGCCCGCGGGAACTCAGGTTGGGACAGCGCCTGGTTCTGAAACTGCTGCAAATGCCGACGTTAGAGTGCGAGTGAGTGTGACCGTGGGAAGGCGCGCTGACCTCGGAAAGTGTTGATAATTCCCCATTTGCATATGGGGGGAGGATGAAATTAAGTTTAAGATGATCATTAAGATGAGTTAAATTCAATACATTACTTCAAAACACACAATGTTTCTTTGTTGAGGCTTCTTAACCTACTAAGATGGATGATCCACCCACAGAGGCACACACACGGACGCTCAGACGGAAAGACAGACAAACAGTTAGAGGCAGACAGACAGACAGACAGACAGACAGACACACACACACACACACACACACACACACACACACACACACACACACACTGATGCACTATTTTAGTGCAGGGATATGAAAAGCACTCAGTTGTTATTACATTACTGATGGATTATGTGGACATAATGGGTGTAAAGTGCGACCCTAACATCTGGTAACTGCTACTTGCAGGTGAGGAAAATGGCGAGGGGGCTCCTGCAGGTCCTCGCTTTGTGGACAGCTGCGATTGCGGCAGTGCAGTGCTGTCCAGAGCCCTGCACCTGTTCGGATAAATACGCCCGCCAGTTTGCTGATTGCGCTTACAAAAATTTGGTCGGGGTACCCGCCGATCTTCCATCCAACGTTACCACCCTAAGCCTTTCCGCGAATAAGATCAGAATCCTGAAAAGCAAAACCTTCATCAGCGTCACTCAAGTCACATCGCTCTGGCTGGCCCACAATGAAATTGTTACCATGGAGACGGACACTTTGTCCCCTCTGATTCTGCTCCGCAACCTGGACATTAGCTACAACAGAATTGTCAACTTCCCATGGGAGGATCTGCACAACCTCACGGCCCTGCAGCTTTTGAAAATGAATAACAACGAGATGGTCTACCTGCCCGTAGACGCGTTCTCCACCCTCAAAGAGCTCAAGTCGGTGCGCATTAACAACAACAGGTTCGCCACCATTGCGCAGGGAACCTTCGACTCCTTGACGGCCATGTCCCACCTTCAGATTTGCAACAATCCCTTCAGCTGCACCTGCGGCCTGGAGTGGCTGAGGGATTGGATCCCGACCACCAAGATCTTAGCCCCCGACCCAAACTGCATCCTGTGCGACTCCCCGGCACACCTGAATGGCACCATGGTCACAAAAATGCCCAAAATGGACTGTAAGGCCCCTACTGTGGCCATCACCTACCAGCCTAACATTGAGAGCACGGAGCTCTACGAGGGCTTCATGGTCATCTTGAATTGTGAGACGAAGGGGAGCCCCAAACCGCAAGTCAGCTGGGAGGTGACGGCGGGAAATCAGAAGTTTGAATTCATGTTACCGTCCAACGTTATCAATAGCGATTTACCAATCAACGATAAAACCACTAGCAGCCGATTCCTTGTCTTTCAAAATGGCACCCTCATCATCCCCCGCATGAGTAAAAAGGAAGATGGAAACTACAGCTGCGCGGCCATCAACGAATTGGGGAAGGTGGAGAGCAGCGTCAGGGTGGTCACGGCCGGCACCCAGAAACACGCCAGCAACTCCATGCTTGATTCCACGGTGGACAAGATCCAGCCGTCTGTCAACAAGGTTCTGAGGCCCAAGAGCTCCACCAACAACGTGATCGACTGGGCCAAGCCGGACGCAAACCCCAAAAGCGACTCCCCCGGCTCGCCCGTCAAACCCGGCGGCAAGGAGCGAGTGGCAGAAACGCCGGCGTTCGCCAGCAGCTGCGGCGTGCGAGACAGCAGCGAGTACATCTCCAATCACGCCTTCAACTTGACCCTGGATGACCTCAAGCAGTACACCTTTGATTTCGGCGTCATCGCTCTGGAAGTGTCCGAGACGGAGGCCAAAGTCCAGCTGAACCCCTTCCAGCTCCCCAGCAGCAAGTCCAACCTCCACCTGAGCCAGAGTCAGACCCTGGAGATGGTGAACAAGGAGCCCTTCAGTTTGATCCAGGCCGTGTCCAGCAAGGCCCCTCTGGACATGCTCTACCTCTGCATTAACACGGGTAATGGACACTCTATGGTCCAGTGGTCCAAGATAGAGGACGGGGTGAACGCCTACCGCTTCCACGGCCTACAGCCGGGCACCAACTACACCCTTTGTCTCACTTATGGGGGGCAGGACTGCCAGGTCCAGGTTGTCTTCACCACCAGGAAGAAGATCCCCTCCCTGCTCATCATTGTGGTGGTCAGCACCTTCCTGCTGGCTCTGGCCACCGTCCCCCTGCTGGGCGCCACCTGCTGCCATTTGTTGTACAAGTACCAAGGGAAGACCTACAAGCTCATCATGAAGGCGCAGAATCAGGACCAGATGGAGAAGCAAATGACGGCAGACTTCGACCCCAGGGCGTCTTTCGCCGGCTCGGAGAAGAACTTCGACCCGAGCGAGTCGGCGGAGGGAGAGAGGGAGGGGGACGAAGAGGACGCGGAGGGAGAAGGAGAGGCGGACGGCAGCGTGGTGACAGAGTCCATCCCGGGATCCTCGTCCAAAACCAACCCGGAGGAGTTCGAGGTGGGCTCGGAGTACAGTGACAGACTCCCGCTGGGGGCCGAGGCGGTCAACATCTCCGAGGAGATCAACGGCAACTACAAGCCGCCCAGCCGCTGAGGCCCGGCGGGGCCCCGCGCTGTAAGATATCTCACTTTTAAGTAGCCTACATTTACGCAGGTAAACTCACCGATCATTCAACACGTCCAAGCGGCGACCACTGAGAAAAAAGGTGGATTTCTTTTTCGTCATTGTTTACCTCAGAAAGTTCTCCGTCTGTCGTGTGGCATATGTGGTCGATCGCGAGATGAGAAGCAGCGCAGCGCCAACACGTGTTTACAAAGCGAGCGCACATCTTTGCTAACGTTTTGTTTTTTAAAATAAATATATCAAACCTCAAAACGGCCATATGGCTCCTTCAGGTGCAATTTGAAGCTGAGTATCGCGAGATTGGAGCAGAGTTTCGCTTGAAATTGTGGTTACAAAATGAAAAAGAGAATAGAAAAAGTAAAAAAAAAAGAATGAGAGAGAGAGAGAAGAAGAAGAAATAATTTCACTGCCAAAAAGAAGTATTTAGAAGTCGTAAAACTGAAGGTATAAAATGAGTCATTAGGGACCAATGACGTCTTTATAAACTGTGAGTCTTCGCAAAACATCATGTAAAAAAAAACGACACACAAAAATAATCCGAGCGCTCAACTATCTCTATAGACTATCAATTACGACCTTTATAAAAACACATTTGACGCTTTTAAGAACGACTCGGATCGTCGAGTCGCCTTTATAGCGGTGCGCTCTCCGACAGATGTTTTTTTCCGCGCAGGGGCGCGATGAAAATGAAAATGTGCGTTTTGCAGCCAATTCTGAAACCCGTGTCGCCTCCGGCTGCTTTGCTCTCCTCTCGCCTTTTTTATAAACGGTGGTTTTTAACGTGTTCGCGGCATGTCAGCGTGTTTCCTCGTGTGGTTTTGACTAGTGTAGTCTTTAGGGCTCTAGATGTCTCGGCCAGTCATGTGAATGCAGATTATTAATCGCTCGGTCTTTTATTTATTTATTTATAATCGCCTTCCTTTATTAGTTTATTTTCTTTTTTTCTTTTTCTTTTTATACACCAAAGTCAGTGGATTTCTGTGAAGCCTCGACACAATCGACGCGGGTGCTGAAAGGTCCAACGGCTTCACTGTCCTGTAATTTGATGCCTAGTGATTTTTTTGGTGAGGTGTTGTAAAATAATAATAAAAAAAAATGTTTAAAAAAAACACGAATCTGTTGCAGTTTCATTATGCATTTTAAACTCGGTGGATTTAATAAAGCATCACCGGGTTTATGGATTGTTTAATATTTTCATTATATGCCTGATAAGATTTTATGATTTGAGAACATTCTTCTTTTTTTCTCTCCCGCTCGGTCTTAATGAGGTGAGATTTCTTTGTCTAACATTCCGATAAAGGATAAATGGAGGAAATCATTCCTCGGGCATCGCGCTGCGCTGCCTCTGATGTGATGCACACAAAAACAAATCGCCCGTTTCTCTTTTCTCTTCTCTCCCTTCGCCCTCTCCTGTGCAGGAATCCAAACAAGGCGCCCGCAAAAAAAAAAGAAAAAAAAAATCCACCCGCATGGCCCGAACACGAATGAACAAGAATACGTGACGTATTTAGTTTGACATTTTAATCTCACAGTAATCACAGGAAAACGTGTCCATCATTTCCACCTGATATTTCAAACAGGAGCTGGAAGTGATGAAGACTGAGAGAAGCATCCACGGCAGAGGTGGGAAAACATCTGGGCTGAGGGGCCACATTTGACTTTTAAATTTTGACAGGTGGGCCTTGTCAGCAAAAGGTGCCAACGGATCAAACAGAAACAGAAAAACAAGCCTTTGGTGTTACATTATTTACCTTTTAATGGGACCAGTTTTGCTGTTCACCCATCTTTGCCAGTGCATCAAAGTCTAGTGCTAGTGCTGGTGTTTTTGTTTGTTTGGGATGCAGTCGAAATTGTGAATTCTGTACCAATCTTTGACGGGCCGGATTTAGAGGACCATAGGGCTTGAGGGGGCCAGCGGGCCGTAGTTTGCCCACCCGTTTCCCAGGGCGTTTGGATGAGAGAGGCCAAATACATGACGAAGAAAAGACGAATTGTTTTGCTTACGGGGACGAAGCTCTTCTGTTGGGGGCCTCTCGTCAGGCCAGAGGTCGAGGTGAATTTGAAAACGATTGACCTTTTGTCTTAGCTTTCATTCTCATCCCCATAAATAGTCCAACGCGCTAAATATAAATACACTCCTTGGATGCTGCTAGTCTCTCCACACCTCTATCTCTTTCTTTTTTTTAAACTTGTCTACAGAGCATCGAGTTAAAGAACAATAAAAACAGAGTGTGTCGTCCCCAAAGAAGGCCGTAGAGGAGTCGGGAATGGAATAAGTGTGTGTTACATCAACAAGAGGATGCGTCAACGTCCTGGGCCGAGCCGCTGGGCCGGGAGTGCACTTAATCACATCTACTGCGAGCGCGAGCCAACGTCCATGTCGCCCCCGCACGATCGTCAACACCCTTATTAGTGAAGTCGCTGAGACAAGGATTCACTAATAAAGGAAACTGCGTTAAATATACTGGTAAGTATCCGAAGAACAAATGATCATTTGCCACCAAAAATAAACCCGGGCAGACTTGGTCGAGGTCACATCGGAGCTCATTCGGTGGCTGCGGCGATGGTGGTGGCGGCGGCCTCGGACTCCTTTTGCGTGGCCTCCTTTTTGCCGCCATCTTTGGCGCTGCGGGTGAAGCTCCCATTGGCGAAGCTCTCAGCGGGCTGGTGGTGGAAGTGCTTCCTGGTGCCCACCAGGGACGGGTTGTTGACCAGCGTGTAGAAGAGCTGCCAGTGCCGCCGGGCCCTCTTGGCGCTCGACACCCTCAGTTTCTTCTCCTGCTGGACCAGCTGGATACCTGAAGAAAGGCAAGTGCGAGGAGTGTGTCAATGCGAGTGTGTGTATGTGTGTGGAACAGCAGACAGAGCACCACTTGACGAGCCTGGATAGATCATTCGTCAGAAGAAGCATCCTCAGGAGACGCCACGGAAAAAGCAATAATGGAGACGAATCATCTCTGAATCCTGGACGGTTGGTTGGAGCACGTAAGGCTGCGCATTAACACACTACAAGCCTAAAGCCCATGGGCAGCATGAATATGAAACAGGCAATTAGAGAAGCCGTGTGTGTAATCAGCCATCGCAGCGCTAATCTCTGTAATGTGGCCAGATTAGCGCTGATATGAAATTGTCCTCTGGACGACAACAAGCAGCGTCTCCATCATTTGGAATTGGACCCGACTGAGCACAAGATGCCACTGCAGACACTGATAGTTTGCAGCCATGTAGACAATAGTGTGTGTGTGTGTGTGTGTGTGTGTGTGTGTGTGTATCACTCATCTCTCACTGGGATCATGGGATGGTTAGATTCATTAAATGACAGAAAAATGATTGTGACAGCAGCCTGGTGAAGAGAAGTGACTGGGGCTGGTGTGTGTGTGTGTGTATGTGTGTGTGTGTGAGTGCGTGTGTGTGTGTGTGTGTGTGTGCGTGTGCCTCGCGAGTTGCGATTAGCTGAAGTGCGACGTGGCAGATGTGATGGAAAGCAGCTGCAGGACTCGCCACCATTTCTGCGACAGAGACGCCATTTTTCCTGTGATATATCAAATCAGAGGTGCTAAAACTCCATCTGGTCGCGGCCACGTGATCTAATTACGCTTAAGACGAGGGGCCGCTGAATTCGGCGACGCCTCTGGAGAAATCAAAGAAGCTTCACGCGCGCGTCGCAGATCTCTATTGTCATCTTTGTCAATTACTAGAAACGGTTTTTGGAGATTGCCGAGCCTGATTTGATTGAGTGAGGTGCAGAGAGGTTCATGGCTGGTGAGGCAACGACTCAATCGCAATCAGATTTACAAATATATGAACCCTACAGAGTAGTAGAAAATAAAATGATAATCTAAAACTATTGAAGTTAGATATTGAATAATTTAGTAACTTAGCAATTGTGTTTTACCTGGATAAACATGACCATAGAATTAACATTTTCCATTTTTGCCTTTCCATGATGACAGCTGAGGCACTGCTTCTCCTGCCTCCCCTAATCACACATCATTGGTCTGATTCGCTTAACGAGTGAGACGAGGTGTGTGTGTGAGTTTTGGAGTTACACACCCTCCTCGGCGTCCCGTGCATTCTGTGCTGCTGCGCCGCTCTCCTGGCCAACAGATTGCTGCAGCAGCAGCCCGCAGAAGGCCTTCATCACGGGGTGCGACTGGCTCACCTCAATCTTCAGATAATGAGCGTAGCAGCGGTAGGCTGTAGACAGACAAGGGGGGTTGGGGCGGGGTTAGGTGGGCGATGGCGGGAGGG
>OMPJ01010238.1:44797-73641 GCA_900312935.1 Carapus acus
CTTGAATGTTTGAGGTATGACATGAATTGCATTCCAGCAGGGAACATGTGTGTGTGTGTGTGTGTGTGTAAGTGAGTGTGTGTGTGTGTGAGTGTGTGTGTGTGTGAGTGTGTGGGTAGGGAAGTTAGTGGGTACTTAATTGATCCATTGATCCGGCGATCGAGGTGATTCAAGAATTTCCTGTGGTGTGTGTGTGTGTGAGTGCGTGTGTGTGTGTCTGTGTGTGTGTGTGTGTAGGTAGGAAAGTTAGTAATTTATTGATCCCTTGATATTAAAGAATATTTAAGATATCCAAGATATCAAAGATTTTCTTCCTGGTGTGTGTGTGTGTGTCTGTGTGTGACCGTCACCCACCACATTTTCCACATCGTTTCAAAAAGCAGAAGGTTCCGTCCATGCAGCATAGGCACAATAACGAGGAACACGGCCACCAGCAGACAGAGGAAGAACACCATGGTCTGGATGATCATGCCTGAGGTTGGGAGAGAGAGAGAGAGCGGAGCTTCACACACATGGGAGACGCCTTCGTCCCTCGTGTGACAACAGAGAGAGGACGGAGCGATTATGAGCAGGACGTGCGGAGTGAATCTCCATCTCACGCATCGCTGCTCAGAATCAGCTGGTGTGTGCCGACGGAATCGACTCTGCGTGGTTCCAAACCGCATCAGCCAGATAAAAACGGAATACCGACACATAAAAATGGCGTCAACGCTGCAGCTAGTGTCTTTGCGGAGCCGTACCGAGGCAGATGTGGGCGGTCGTGAAGCTGGTGTATCCCATCCAGCAAACCAGCGCCGGGCGGGAGGCCCTGATATTTCTGTGGCAGTTGTAGACGTTGAGGATGTCTCCTCTGTAAAGCCCCTTCAGGTTCGACCTGCAGGAGAAAAAAAAACACAATCCAGCCAACCAGGCATAGCACAACAAAAGACACACTCATCTGCCATTAAACGCGCAAATTCCATGGCAAATTGAGAGAGGCGAAATAGGACGGGGACAAAACCGCCACGCGGGAAACTAATTTCCTAGAATAATACGGCACGGTTTTATGATAATGCCGCTGAATTTCATCCCTTATCTTAATGTCCGTTCTCAAGGCGAATAGTTTTCTGTCTCCGCAGGGCAATTATCCCTCTATTATATTATAATCTCGCCCGTGTGAATCATGGCAGGATAATGGCGGCGCTGCCATGAAGGGCCTGTGCAGGGCGGATGTTCTTGGAACAAAACATCTGTCGTGGGGAGAAAAACAGTCTGCAGACTCACCGATGCAGAACCATGGAGCGCATGAGCATGGCCAGGTTAACCAAGCAGGACAGGGTCATTGCCGAGATGTAGCACACTGTCGAAACACACACACGCAAGCACGCACGCACACACACAGAGACAAACAGATCCTTCTTATCTTGCTGACATCAGCACTCCGGAGGCACCCAGATGTTTGTCCCTGACCAACTCACCCTCAACGCACCACATGTAATACACCACGATCCGGACCACCTCTGCCCTGTCTGGAGAGAGATTAATCCTGAAGCCAGCTAGAACGTTGGCAATGTCTTGATTCACTCCGTAACGGGCGGATTGCAGAGGCGGCACAACAGTCAAGATGAGTAGGAGTCCGACCTGAGGGGAGAGAGGCGGCCTGCTCACACACCAGGCTGCAGAGCGGCCGAACGAATGCGGGCGATCGAATGTGCTCAGATTACCTGATACATGGATATGAAGGACACCACAGCAGATACTGCCAACTTCAGCGGGAACCGAAAGGCTGCAACAGAGGATGTTGTGAAAAGTTAAAAGCCGAGCAGTGCGCGAGGGGGTGAGATGGAGAGCGACAGAAAAAGATGTTCACCATTTTCCGGCGTGTAAATGTAGGATTTCACGGCGTCGGCGAGTCTCTGAGTGATTTTGGGCTTCTCTGTGCTCGACATGCTGAGGTGCAAGAGACACACAAACACACACATACACGCACAGACATGTTCATGTCAAAGTATGACTGTGGGTTATTGCAGTTCTTTGCCTGCTCTGATGCTGAACCACCATTGGTGTTTATCTATGACGTCACAGGGAGCAGGTGCTGCCACGCTCGTCCTTCACATCTATGTCAAGTTTTACTAAATGTGCTGTGACATACCGAAAATCTAACAACTGCAGAAAATTGCAGTGAGGCCTATCAGTTGACTTCATGCTTGCAGAGAGCAATGGATTTGAAGTTTGTCGTCCTAACAAGACAAATTCTCACCTGCTCTTGGAGCTTCTCTTCCTCTGAAGGATCTTCTTCACGTACTCTCTGTAGTAGCTGCTGCTCAGATCCTGACAAGGCAGCAAACACAAAGGCGTCATTTGAGGGGGGAAAAAGCTGCTGGAGCAGACTCAGATTGGTCTTGGCTCTCCTCATCTCCTGCATTTGTGACGGGCTTTAGAGACCTCAGGTGATTAGCGGTAGACTGACGGGCGGAGGGGCACAAAGCGGGGACGTTTCCTCATCCCGAGTTCACCATCGAATAAACAAAGCATTGCCTCCATCGTGTGTTTGTGTGTGTGGAACAAAGTGACCTTTGCATAATCTGATCATGAACATAAGGTAAACCAGTTACATCAAATCTCCTTAAAATGATTAGGCCGCTGGCACGCCGCCGTGCGGCTTCATACGCTCGGCCTGCGGTGCACAAACACACAAAGCCCCCTTGGATTATCACACGGCGTACATGAGTCCTTCGCATGCGCCGGTCTGAAAGAAACGTGTTTGTTTTCACCTCCCCTCCTCATCCCAGCTGACGAAACACAAAATCTACACAGGCGGTAGCAGGATTGTGCACAAGAGGGACCAGCACACAACCATTGCGATTTAAGTCACAAGGCTGACCTTGAGGAAAGAGAGAGAGAGGAGCGGCCTGGCGGCCTAAACTCACCTCGGTCGCTTTGTGTTCCTCTGTGTCCTTCAGGCCTTTGAATAAGAAGAGCGGATACTGGAAACTGAGGAACGCCAAGCAGACGATCTGGGGCAGGCTGGAGAACAAGGAGTGATATGTGTGTATCTGCAAAGACAGAAGGGAAGAGACTCATTCACAACGACTCACTGTGTAAAGCAGAGATGAAGGTGCTTTAATGAAAAATCTATCTCATTTCTTGCAAGTTGATAGAGACGTCCATACAGGGGAGATGGGACAAACATAATTGTAACCAAGGAGAATCGGCCATTGTAGAAAGTGTCTGTTGTTATCCGTAACGAAACCTCTTCCTGGACAGAGGAACAAGTTGTCTGGAGCTGCGGCCCTTCATCGCTCGGGATACCCGAGCAAACGCTGGCCCAGGCTCAGACTTTTGGAGCTGCCGAGCCACAGCTGTCTGATCATAGATTACACCCTCACAGCTCCACGCTCGCCCACATAGCACATCTTTCCTACTTCTCCTCTTTTATTTGCTCCGCGAATCGGCCAGGAGAGGATCTCGCATTGAGATGTCTGTTTGGTCAGCGTTTGAACTCTCTGTGGTGTTTCTCTGTTCACCTGAGGCGTTTTGGGACAGTCGATTTTCTGCCACACCAGCACGCCAAAGTGTGTCCAGGACAGGAGGCTGCCGAGGACGTAGCCCACTTTGTTATGCAAAGTGCCGCATGCCAGGAGAGGGTAGTACAGCGCGGGGTAGTAGAACAGGCCCAGGATCATCCAGCTCTCTGAAAACAAACCGGACAGCGACACCAAACATCAGCTGCTAAAACACCACAGGTTTACGTATACAATTCTCCACCTCTGTTCAAAAAGAAATCGTGCTTAATCTCTAAAAATAACTTGGTCTCAGGATCACAGAGTGTAAAAGAGCTGAAATATGTTTCCTCCTCTTTTGGACTTTGTTCTATTTAGGGATTGTGTGGAGTAGCAGGGGATCAACCCCTTAAATTCTTATGTAATTTCATTAAAAAAAGGAAAGCTCCTTACACAATCCTACAATCCCACGTCTAAGGTAGAAACCACACATTCACATGGAGTGAAAATTGTCCAAGAGGTGCGACAGGGACATTGAGATGAATATTGATATTGGAGCCTGTATTTGGACAATTCTTCCATTCAAAATCATCCAATGGAACCACCGTTTACATAGACAAAGCCAAAAATATTACACGACATGGAGACCGGAGCAAAACCAGGAAAAAGCCACTGCAGAAAACATCTCGGAAGAATGTTACTGTGTTGAAGGACTAGGTTGACCTCCTCACGTTTGTTCTGGGAGCCGTTGGAGAAGGGGAGGGGGTTGGCTGACATCACAAGGCCGCAGAGTTTGCAGAAGAGCACTCCGAACACAGCCACTGCCAGGCCCTTGTGCTGGGTGTGGTCCAGGAAGTTGACTGGGCTGTAGAATCAAACAGGCAGGTATTCAGAGTGCACGTGTTAACCACACCGGCTTGGGCCAGGGATTGTTTTTCAACAGAAGTGATCGTGCTTGCGGACCGTGCAGGTGGTTGGTGAGAAAGTGCTCGTGCGTTTGAAGAAATTGAAAGCTTAGACGTCCTTATGCGAGAGTAGTTTTGAGGACTGGGTTACTTGCTCTGCAATTTTCAGGGTTTAGAACCCAAATGTGCATCTGCTGCTGTCACAAACGCTCATTTAGGAACTTAAAGCGAGAATTGGATCATGGAAAATCACCTGCACGATCCTTTGAGACACTTTAGAGACCTTTTGAGACCCTTTGGGAGATCACTTCACTTTTTGAACACATGCGATGGCATGAAAACTGAGAGGAACCAGCAGCTCACCTGAGCAACCCTGGAAGTCCTATTTGTCTGTCTCTCATCTTCGTCCGTCTGGCTAAAATCGCTAGGATCAGCATGACAACCAGCTAGAAAACACACACACACACACACACACAGACTCCTCTGTAAGCAGTTATCTGCAGAGCGGCATGCGCTGGGAAGCAGCAGACAACAATTCATGAAACCGAAGACACAAAGACACCCAAGAAGGCCCAATGCATCGACCAGAGACACTTTAATATCACATAAAAAGTCTTGAGGACCACTTCCTTCAGTCTTTGTGACAAAGTACCAAGACAAAGTATCTAGCGTGTGAGATCATTGTGCTCAGATAGTCAGTTGTGGATTGTGTATCTGCACCCTGCTTCACCACTTTGTTTAGGATGGGCGGGAAGAGAAACTCACAGAAATGGCAGAGATGCATATATGGTAGAGCCTGTCGTCAGCCGTGGGGTCGCATGGTGGGATTATTCTGGAAGGAGAGAGGGAGGGAGAGGGTGTATGGGGGGAGAAATAATCTCAGACTCGAGCATACTTGCATCTCAATAAAGCCCCCACACGCGTCTGTGCCGGGACCGTCGAGGCTGGAAACTTTGCAGCCGTAATCCCAACGGCTGAGATTTGGGTTTAACCGGATTGTGTCAGCGTGACATAGGCAAACAACAAACGTCCTGTAAGGTGGAGGAGCAGGAATGCACAGTCATGGGGTACTTCTTACCAGCCTTGGTGTTTAAAGGGGCCCACAAGTTCTTTGTGACGCGCGCTGACCCATCAAACTGAATTGTGGGGCCTGAGTTGGACACCATTGCACGCACACTTACACTAAAACAGCCTGTAGGTGTAGAAATGGACACACTCCACAGATCTTTTAAGGCTGGGGGGGAGTGCAACTGTTTACACGAGTGATGAAAAGTATGGAGGCAACCTGCTCAGCTCGGTAGTGCTCAGAAATAATGGCCACTCAACAAGAGCTCCTCCACCCATCGCTCAGCATGGCCGCCTCACTTACATGACAGCGCAGTGGTTTATTGGGTAAACGCAGTGGTGGGTGATAAACGATCGGACATAATTAAACGTAATTTGTTACATGAAACACAAGTCTGCGGTTCGTGTGATTTGGATTTCAAGGCGCACAAAAGGATTGCCTTGGATAAACTCTGCTTGCCCAGATGCATTGTGGGGAGGGGTGGGAGAGCAGCAAAGCGACATCTATAGGACTTTCCTGTCTGGTGAAATCAGCTCCAATCTCAGGTTCTTTATTCTCTGACAAAAGGACGCGTAGCTGTTATCGGATTAACTGTTATCTAGTTCACATTGTCTGTCTTGGCTTCTCTTGTCACTGCATCCGAAGAGCTGTGAGTATTCCTGGAACGCTGGTGTGGACTGGCCTCTGCAGTAATATGACATGTCCCATGAAAATGATGCCTGGCGTGAACAGGAGCAGGAACAAACGGGAGGACAGCGTGAGCCAAGAGTCACCGGAAACTTCCCTCAGGACAAAATTTCACTGCTGGGATTGTTTGGATGTAAACGATAGAACAAACTTGTGCACAGCGTTGAAAATAAAACCTCCACAGAATCTATTTTACTGTAATGGTGAGAGCATTTTGGCATGACATATTTTACTGTGTTGAACAAGTTCATTGATGAGATCAGTTCTTTTACGGTGGTAGTGGAATAAAAAAAAAAAAAAATCAGAATCTTCAGCATGTGGCGTGTGTGAGGAATGTACTTACTCAGCACTAACTTTGGTTGGCAGTGGGTCTAGATCAGGGTACTCGTAATCCATTATTGTGTCCTTATCCATCGTGCTGTGTCTTTGTCAGACAAATCCAGATTTACAAAAGGGGGTTCAATTACGTTAGATGACTTTGTGAGTCTCCAAGCTGGAGGAGTCGCAACGTCCTCAGCATACAAGCTCAACAAAAAAAGTTGCCTCAAAAGTTGGGACTTGCACCGTGGGACCGCAGCAGCGCCCCTCTTGTTCTCCCGCGCTCGGTCTCCTCTTACTCGCGCTCTTCTAAGCCTGCGTTCAGGTGTCCCAGACCCACAGCGAGGCTGAGAGTAATGTGACAGGTCCTGGCTGCAGCTCGCTGCCTCCACCCTGCAGGCCTTTTTCTCAGCTGAGGGTTACCACCACACTGGGAGCCTGGAGAGAGGGAGGGAGAGAGAGAGAAAGGTGGGGCGGCGGCGGAGGGGGGCATGGGGGTGTTGTTTGGCAGTGCGTGAAAGGAGGCATGAATGTGGAGGCCTGGGCGGCCAATCTGCACAGCCACCTGCAGCTTACTGGGACTCGATCTGATTTTGGGGTTGTGCTTAGCGGACCTGTGGCTGGTGGCGATTGAAGTTAGGAGTGTGTGGGAAGACGGGCCTCCGCATCTGAGCGAAGCTGGACTATGATGAGACTCAAATGTGCGTTTCGGTCTTGCATCTTGGTGAAAGGTTGCAGGGATCGCGTGGAATGAAACAAAGGAGAGGGAAAAAAACGCAGTGCAGCACCACTACGCAGCCTGACACGGCCCCGTTCACCTTCAACCCAGCATGTTGTCTGCTGTAGATAAAACAATTTAGATAAAGGTTTCCCAAGACATTTACAAAAGCTTTTACACTCCTCTATCCGTGTGCCGTCAGCTAGACGAAATAAAAAAGGAATGCCAAGATACGCTGAGCGCAATGACTAAAACACCTCTCTAAATTTGAATAACTTTGAGTAAGCAGTAGGAGAAATTTCTTTCTTTCTTGTAAATAAGTGCCCTCTCTGAGACACACCAACCCTGGAGTAAGACAGCAAATGCAACAATTTCAGTTGTACCGCTTCGTCGTGTTGGGTTTTAGTTTTCTAAAATCGCCACCGTGCCGGCCTATGCTCATTATACTGGGATTAGAATGAAAGAGCCCTCAGAGGCAACACAAAAGTTTCTCCTCACGCTGCTGAGAAAACACGGCCTCTCAAGGTTAGTTAGCGACCACATCAATAAGTCCTGATGATGAAGCCGCAAATAAAGGGGTCACTGAACAAAGAATGCTTTGAAAAGCTCGGTTACATCAGAGACGAAGCAGTCTGATCGCACCAAATGGTCGGCCCATGTCAGCGGGGTGAGAGGGGAGCCTTCGCAAAGACAACAACATTTACTTTGCAACTTTAAACTGGCACGTGACAGAACTTTTGTTGCCATTTAACGAGTGAGAAATCACAGTCATGTTGCATGCTGCGTCTGATGTAGATGTTTCCACCAAATGAAAATACCCTCAGTAACATCTCTCATAATCTTAATGCCCACTATCCATTTCTCTGACCTGAACACCTTTCCTATATGAGGGATACACCATCTGGAATCCAGGGTCACAGTTTTCCTCTAAAAGTTGTGTCAAATTCACTGTAGCA
Organism: Carapus acus; assembly: GCA_900312935.1. NCBI lineage: Eukaryota > Metazoa > Chordata > Actinopteri > Ophidiiformes > Carapidae > Carapus > Carapus acus. Next base: position 52,930 of record OMPJ01010238.1, read on the forward strand.
AGATGGATTATTGCTGTCTTGATTCCCACATCTTTCTGGTTTTCAGTGAACAGTCTCTTGGATTAGGATTTGGTTTCAAATAGACATCATGAATGCTTTTCAGGGCTTTGAAGTTCAGTTTCCCCCTCAGTTCTGGCTGATAACAAAGAGGCTTGAAGCCTGAAAGCTACAGGAGACTGAGTCACCTGTGCTGTGTTCTCTGTGCTGGCCAAATGCTTTGGATGGAATCAGAACAATAGACGTTGTTCATGGCAACTGCTGTGAGAGCATATAGAGTTAAAAGATAAACATATCTGGTGGTTTTATTGGTTGTGTCTGATATCTGTAGGCAAAGTAACCGGATTCACGTTTTATGATCATTTTTCCGTTATTCAGCTACAATATCCTGTTGTTCATACATACTTTGTAGCTTACCGAATTCTGTTAGTAGTGCGCAATTGTCAAAAAAATCTCCATATCTAAATGTCAAAAACAACACAAAACGTATGCATATTAATTTGTATGCGATAGATGTGAGACCGGACACCGCGCTTTAACAAACGTTCTCATTTTATTGTGAAATGACTTAAACGGAAGCTGCAGGTTGATTATGCTAATCATGATGCCGAGCTATTAGCGGATACGTTAAAATAAGTCACACAATGCAGTTCTGTTTGAATTTGCTAATTTACGTTGTACGTTAACAAGTGAGAGACAATACATTCGTGTTCATTCAGAGAGAGTTGCGTCTGACCTGACTTGACCCAGTGCGTTTTCTAGTCAAATCCCTGTCAAAGCTATAGTCAGCAAAAAAAGTTCCTACCTTGTTCCCCTGCTGTGTTTTTCTGGAATTCTCTGAAATTTAATTCAAACTCCTCATCACTTTTGTCTGCGCATTGGTAGACTCCCACTTGAGAAAAGTTCGATAATTACGCGCGGAGACTGAGAAGAGTTTTTTGCGTTTGTTATCTCACCTCCGCCGAGTCTTGGGGGGACTTTGCTCCGTCTGTAGCAACAGTATGATCATAAAAGTGCTGCGAGTGCAGGCCGGGGAGAGGAAAAAAATGTTGTGAAATAATTCTGGAGAGGAGACGACGGAATGTGGTCAAGTCCAAGGCGAAGCCCAGAATGTAGACATTTTGGTTACTAAAGGTGTAGCTGAGTGTGCTGCACTGGCATTCTGAAAATTATGTCAGTAACCTAAGTACGTGTTTGTATACAGACAGTCTGCTTATTGCTTAATCTTTCATCTTCTGTTTATCCATTATGTGTAAACTGCACTACAGTATCACCAGTAACAATTGCATAAACTTGCCTTGCCACTGCTGGAGCAGCACATCAGATTTGACAGCACTATGTGCACCTAAAGAAATGAGGGAGGGTATTTTCAGAACCCGAAGCTTAAAAATTCTTCGCAGCAGGACTCTGGAGAAGACATGCAAACCTGAGCTGACCGTCCTCCCCCAGATGCAGAGATGATGCAGAAATTTCCCCAATGCAGTCTACCTTGAGTGGCCGTGTCCTCCTGCTGGTGTATCATTGTCGACTTTTTTTTTTTTTTAATACAAGAGTGAATGTTTTCTGTCCACTCCAAGTTCTTGGTTTTTAAAAACAGAATGAAAACAGAAAAACAAACTGTACAGTGGAAAATTAAAAAGAATATCAGAATGCTGTGTTTTGCTGTCCGAAACATTCATTTGCCAGTTTTTCCAAGTTCACTCATATCTTCATCCCTGTTCTATGCGTCCTGTGTCTGCTCAAATCCAGACCCTCACCGTTAATAACAGATGCAGTGTGTACAATTAGATTTTTTATTTTGCTTTCGTTTGAGAGGAGAACTTCATTCAAATTCAGCCAAACTACCGCTGAGCTGCGGTGTTATTGTTTGCCACACCATCTTAAGATGATTGCACAACATTCACAGGCTTCCATCCAGTCAAAGATTTGTCTGTGATGGAGTTTATCTGTGATATTACATGATCCCACTAGCCCTCATACGTTGCCTGGCTCTGGTTTGATGGGATATTTTTAGCTGCAGTTGTACACCAGGCTGGGGCAGCAATCCAGGGGATCTCAGCCAGGCTTCCACACGTATTGCAGACTAGGTGTTTGGTGTTCGGCACCGTTGTTTACTGTTTCACTCTTGCAATATGGTGTTGTGTTACTTATTCTATTTTTCATTCTCCAGTAGAATTGCAGCCTTCCCAGTATTTGTTCTGTATCATTTGCATCCTCTGGAGTGAACCATTCATTTTCGCATATCTTGATTAGAAAGACCATATTCAGAGGATTAAATTGAAAAGTTTACCATGCAGGATTTTTCATTCATACACAAATGATCACTATGATCACTTCCCATGTCTTTCCCAGATTGCAGAAATGGGACAACCTGAACTTCTCTCCATCTGGTGTAGTCATTCAAGTAAAAAACACGAGGCAAGGTGACCCTGTGACCTTCTAACTGCAGAGTAAGTGCACTTTTGAACATGTTGAGTTAAAATTTGACTTTTGATTTAAAAAAATTACCTCAGGAAATAATTAACCATTCGCAAAACACCTCATCATCAAAGGACCCAACAGTATTTGACAAGGTTTGAATTAATCGTGTCAAATTTGCCTTAGCAAACCGTAGACGTCTCTCTGTCGTTTAGTCCTAGAATTTTTAACCACACGTCTTCTGTACATGTTTTGCCTCATTTGATCTGAGCCTTTAGCTTGATGACTCTAAACTCTCTACTCTCTGCAAATTGATGATTTTTCATTTTCCCTTTTTCTGTTGTACGTTTGAAACTAATTGAGTATTTTCATTCCTCTGGTGTTTTTGGACTATTTGCTCGGGATCTTTTCCTCACACCACAGGCTGCTGGATCGCCTCTGTCATAATCAATGAGCCTTGTAACTGTCAATTAGGGCGTAATTGGATTTGTGTGTGTTCACGGTGCAAAAGCGTGTATATTTGAGGTGACATGAAAGAACAGCTTATCTTCGCTGACAGCTGTAATGAAGCTGGACAAATGTAAATTCAGCGTTCAGTCACTGTGTGCTCGTTCCAACACCTCGCGCACATAAAAGCATCGGCCTCACACTTTGACATGTAGATTTACTCAGGAAAATTCAATTAACGATTTACCAAAGGGCGTCGTGCCCACAGTAATGCCTGTGTTTGGACCAGTCACATTGTCGTCATTTATGCTGCTTCAGACTCCCAAACGGATTTAATATAGGTTGACAATTCAACAGAGAACAATCCAGTCATGTAACCTTTCACCTGTAAGTAGTTGTCTTCCAACTTCACAAACTGTCGGACATTGTGATTGATCTGTGGCACTGCGCAGCACCACTGCACAAGACTCAATTGTTTTTCAGTGCTGAGATCCTCTTTCTATATCTTAAGAGTGGATGACAAATACCAGTCTTGCAGATGGTCATTTAAATTACTCTGATGTGAATTCTCTAACCAGACTGTATTTCAGCTGTCACCTTGTCATATCTCCTGCACTTTCCTGACAAGTGCTATGAATTTATGTTGAGCGAATGGAGCTGTGTGTGGGCAGAAGTGTGATAATTTCCTCTCTGTAGCAGCTCACATAACGAAGACCTCAGAACAACATACATAACCACAGTCAGTCATAAAGATCTCACCCATTCTTCGATTGTGAACACAGCAAAGATTTGAAGATTTGATATGAATATGATATCTTATTTGATGGTGTGTACATGCTGTTGCAGTGTAATAGAGGTAAGTATGATAAATGGTGTCCTTTTTTGTGTCCCTTCCCAACCATGTGTGCGTGTGTGTGTGTGTAAGTGAAATGAAAATATTACATAGTGGTAAACACATAAAGTATGTTTTTGTGTGTAGGGATGTCTATGTGCTGATATAGGTTGTGTCGTGCAGCAGACTGATTGCAAAATATCAGTTTTGGCCTTATCGTTTGACCCTTCAAACAGCAGGTTGTGACACATGAGCATATTGATGTGTTTTCATACACTGTTGTTTTGTTGTTTGAGATCAGCTGCACATGTGTTCCTTCACCATACAACAGACCGTTCTGATTAATGCTCGGCTATATGCATACACATGCTGTATTTCAAGGTGTAAAAGAATGAAGTGGTGTTAGAATTTATCTGGCGGTTTTATAAAGAAAAGCAATGAGATGGTCCAATATCTTGCAGCATCAATTTGCACTTAAGACAATTCTCACCCACAGAGTCCGGTGCAAGAAGCATGCTGTCAATTCCTACATCCGTGTCTAAGCAACACACACTGGGATTTGCATGTCCCCCAGCTCTGACTTTGTAAAATGAAATGTCACTCCTCCATTCCCAAAGACATTACTGTGACAATGAGATTTGGCAAAGAGTCCCAAAACGGGTAATAGAGGGCAGACTCAAATAATTACAAGTCTGGAGGATATTGTCGCAATTGTTGTGTTTCAGCGGAGGGATGGCGGCCACTTGCCTTGAAATATTTGCAGTTGTGTAACTGTACTAAATGGTGCGGCACTAAATGTATTATCGTAGCACCGTCTTCATAATTGCTGTTGAGTCATACAGTAGTTACGTCATACTACTACATTGCACTGACCTGATTTTTATTGTTGTTATTGTTATTGATTGAATCTAAACAAATTATCTTCTCTTTGCATGCCTTGGGCCACAGGCTCCAAGTTTGACTGGGCATTGCAGTGTGGTTGCCTGGCCAGCTCAGTATCCGTTAGATTTCTCGGATGAATCATGTTTCGAAGATCTAAGACTCCAGACGTGTCTCACTGTGTGTTCAGAGATGCTTGGCTTTCACACGTCGCTGCTGGAATGAGGCTGAGTCGAGAGCTCAGTTATCAGCGGCGGCAGGTTCAGATCCTACCGCACACAGGGCTGAATGAAAAATGAGAACAGGACTTCCGGTTTGAAATACCGCCACCTCCTAGAACTGGCACACATTCCCCATATATATGATGTGGTTTTTATTACTTATTTCTGTTCACTGAAAATTTGACACCATAAGGCAACACAGTTGACACACCTCCAACACAACTTCACATCTATAAATCTAAAATTTGTGCAGTTCATAAGAAGAATTTTTGTGCAGAATTATTTTTTGCCATCACTCACCATTTATGTCAAGAATTAAAAGAACATTTTCATTTAATCCGGAGACAACCGCACCATAACCTAACTGGATCAACGTTCAGGAGTTGTCTCCTTTCACATGTTACAAAAGTAATCAGATGGCTGTTATCGCAGCATTATAGAGGGATTTCCTTATCAGGCGGTTGGAGCTCAGTTGATCCGCTGTTAACCGAAGGATTTTGCCCCACGGTCATAAACACAGTTTGCTCACCTGCTTTGGCCACTTCCACATTGCTTGGTCCAATGACGTCACAAATGTGATAAGACAATATGATGCTGTTAACGTAAAAACATGCTTGATAAATCAATGCAAACCAACGATAACATATTTCACTGCATGACCCCCATTTTGCAGTCATGTAAGTATGATATAATCAGCATGGCTACCGTGATATAAGGTTGTTTGAGCGTTTGTTCAGTTCTCCCTTGATGCTGAAAGACAAACCTAAAACAAAAGACAGCGCTGAACGGATGATGGCGTTTCCCTTGAAGTCAGTCAGGTGGTCGATGAGGTGATTTGTTGGCGCAGTGCAAATGGTCAGACGTGGTCAGATCGTGTGTGTCCTGAATTCCTCAGAAACTAATGAGAAATCTCAGCAAGACTTTGGTGCTGTCACTCGGCAAAGATCACTCATGCCAGCCTCCATTAGCTCAAAATGTGTTCTCCACATGTTACCGTGTGAACAAAGACACATTCATCTGACACAAGGGTGCAAACATCCATTTACAAGGATTCAGTGAACAGTTTGACACAGGGAAAGGCCTCCGATTCCGATCCAGGGTTGGTTGATTGGTGCTGTCTTCAATTATTTGAATATGGTCTGCCTGTCTCCGATCTCATTGTAATGACTGTCCCCAACATTCCTAACTAGAATATAGTGTAACATCAGGTTTTGGCCCATTGACTGCGCAAGTGTTGGACAGTCACTGCAGAGGAAATGTGAGCTGTAATATGAATTGATGCCTTTCAGTGTCAGAGTGACCGTGATGTAAGACCGCCAGAGTTGATTATAAAAGCGATTTATCTCTGTCATCACAGCCGCAGTGTGCAATTTTCCAAGAATGAATTAAGGTGAGCAAGACAGACTCCGTGTCCCCTGGGAACAAGGGGAGCAAATTTGTTCAATGAAAATTCTTCATTTTTTTAATGCAAACATCTGCCCAGCATTATGTTACAGCATTTGTATGGTGGTCTCCTCTGGTTTTGGTGCCCACCCTCTGTGATGGTGACATCATGCTATTGACTGGGAGGATTAATATCACGGGAGCGTGACTCATGTTTCCCGTAGAGGATTTGAAACCGGTAAGGAAAAGCCGCAGAAGGGCACGTGGGCAGGAATGAGCCTGCCACTTCAGATGCCTCTCGGACACTCAGCCAAATGCATTGCGTCGAAATGCAGCTTCAAAGTTGATACCCGACCTAGAATCATGAATATTCGCCGTATGTCGGCAGGCACCCGCCTCGCACTCGGATCATAAAAAGCTCCAGGAGAGGCTCAACCACTATTTCGTGTGACCTAGACCTTAATTAGCACCGCAGCAGATTGTCATTTGCATGTATGTGCCCCCGCTGAGAGGAAGAGAGGCAGCTTACATATGCGGAAGGCTAGCAGTTCCCATTTCCTCAGTGGACCCTAAAGGCACCGTGGTCTTAGACGTTCGACAGACACCTACAGCAGCAGTTGTAATTATATCAAATTATGGCCTTACAGACACGTTTGAAATGGGTGCACAAGTGCTCATGAGCGATAGACTGCAGATCAAGAATATCACCTGAATAAACACCTTCTAAGGTGTTGCGTACAAAAAGGAGACCTTTTTTCCCCACAGCAGTTCATCTGGAGGTAAAGTGCTGTTTTTTAGACATATTTGCTGTGCTGTTCACCAGTAGGAATTGTGCTCACACAGTCACATACACAGTGATAAGAGATTCTCCATGGAGCCTCCTTATTTTTTCAAAGTGCATCCCAAGTCGTACAAAGGATTCTCTCGGTCCTGCTGGGAGTTTGCGCGTTTGAAGACGGGAGCTGAGCCCCTCTGTGCGACTTCTCCTTTTGTTACAGACATAACACGCCTTTGGCTGTTTGCTTTAGTTTAAAGTAAGGGGGTGAAAAAACACACCCGCCTCCATATTCCGAGGCGGCAATTTGTTCTAACATTTGTGTAACAAGTATGCTGTGGAATACCAATGCGGTTTGTAAATTGCAGTGATTATTCATGAAATGCATAGAGCATGCTCTCAATCCTTAAGACTGAATTTAAATAAGGAAGGGTTCAATGTTTAGCAATGTCAGGATAAATGTACATAGTAATGATATTGTATGTCCATGAAGTGAAGTCAGATCCAAAACCTTCTTGTGAGGTCCTGCTGTGATTCTTCATTTAATTTTGTGTAGTTTTAAGAAAAACATCATCTCTCCCTGGCAAAAAATGCTGCATTTAGTTGCTCTCAACTGTCAGCAGTATTCATCTCGTGTAAAAATGATCTTTTTGTGCCCCCTGCGGTCTTATCTGTTCATTTGTTATGGCTGGTTCTCCATTTCACACACACTCTCTCTCTGTCTCTCTCTCTCCCTCCCTCTCTCCCTTTCCCTCTCCCACACACAGATACACGAATGGGCAGTTTAATATCTGGCGTCATCACTCATGCTGATAGATGATTAACTACCGCTTATGCAAATATTGTCTGCAGTGATTTGCATCTTGCAACAGATGATCAATGCGTCATTGCCATGTTATCGCGACTTTGTCATGTGTTGATATTTCATTCCATTTCTCATCCTGTCTCATACTAAAGCACTGAAGCCTCAAGATGCTGGCAGGATGCGCTTTTCCTCACATCCTCTGTATCGAAGGGTTTTATCCCGGGACTGTGTTTTGAGTGACAGGTGGAATCCAGGAAAGCCTTTGCTGACATGTTATTGCTTTGGGTCATAGGCTGGCAAACCCGAGTTAGTCTCCACACTCCTCCAATATATCTGCTGCTTATCCCTCCTCCTGCTTTTTTTCCCTGGCACTGTCCACTATCTTTCAGTCTCCTTATAAAATTACCCATTCTGCTGTGAATTATTGACTAGTCTGGAGTCCTGGGAGACGCTGCCTCTGCTGTCTTGTTGTCCGTCTTCGGCAGCTTCAGCAGCTTTTCTCTCTTCTCCTCGACAAAAGTGGAAAATGAGCAGGGATTTGTCTAGTAAAGTCAGTGTGTGTCTCATACAGATGTCTAGCAGTAACAGTAGTATATTGTACTCACACCAAAGAAATGGTTCGGCAGTATTTTAGATTTACTGATATGTTTAGGGATATGATAGCTTCATATCTTTTCTAGGCAAAACTTCATTGAGGGAAATATTATACAATAGAATAAACGTTCTCAAAATTGTTTAATATGACATACAAATTTGTTATTTATGCACATGTAACTCATCTTCACCAAGTTATTTAATGCCATTTTCTTTCGACTTAATTCCTTTCACTGTGGGTGTGGTGGTGGTGTGATAAATTTTGCAATGTCTGTAGTCCCCATATGCTGTAGGCGTCCCACTGCCACGTTTGCTCCTCTGAAACGTATAGATGGGATGGTGACGTTCATGCTTTCAGTTCCACTTGAGGTTATTTGTCCCTGCTATCGCACACTTTCACTCTTTGACTTGTCTCATATGTATTTCGTAGTATTAATTGATTCTGTTATCTGTTAACAATCCTGTGTTCATATCTGGTGATGTTCGGCAGGTTTCCTCTGAGAAATGGATTTTCAAGATTACTGGCTTATTCTTCCTGGAAAAAATGTAAGATTAAGCTTGAGGTGATTGCGCTGTCAGCCGGACACATCTTGTGTTGTTTTTCAAGATGCCCAAATGAACAAAATGAGTCTGCAGTCATGAATCATGAGATCGACCCTGATGTGCATAAGAATTGTTATCTTATCAAACTGCACCATTAATAGTGTTTGTATTGAAACTCATCCCAGCAGCCTGATGGCCGCCTGTTGGAAGCTGCCTGCGGAGGATTGGTTTTCATCACAGCCTCCTGTGCCAGGAGACCGCTGGCGGTGCGAGGGAATGTTTCTGCTTGCGATGGTGGAGAGAGTCCTTGTGTCGAAGATGAATACCGCCTCATTTTCCTTCACTAATTATTTCGGTGACACGCATGACCTTTCCCCCTCAAGCTTTGAACAATAGCGAGACGCTCAAGGTTGCCATTTTGATGTGACTCTGACTGGAAGCACAATGAGAAACTACGGTATTCAACAAATGTTGTGAAATTACCTGTTGCCTAGGAACGAGACTGACTTGATGTACCATGTGTGGAATAGTTTGCCACGGTCTGTTACTGGAAGTATTAGATATTAGTGTAATCGAACATTTTATTCTAACCATATTCCTACATTTATGGTGTGAACTGAGACTAATGTTGATTTTGTTTTTCTCATTGACTGTTGCGAAAAATACCCTGAAACGCAAATATCATCGCCACACTTACTGCACATAATGAGTAATTGTGCCTTCAACATCCTACGTGCCATTAGTCATTCACTGTTTACGATTAAATTAACAAATGTCACAGTTTTTATTGTTTCCTTGTGTTTGCACACCAGAGCACCCATCAATAGATTGTGTGAAAATGTCTCTCTCCGTTGCCAAGGGTTCCGAAGACAGAAAAGATTGTGTAGGTGTGTATCGGCGTTGGAACAGAGGTTGTCATCATCACCGCGTACGGTGCCAGAAATCCTCTCCCGAGTGAGTGAGCAACCCGTTTGGCAGCCGTGCTCCTCTGAAAGCACTGCCGCAATCATGAAGCAGGTATGGCACTGCTCACAAGATGCTCCACTCCACGTTATCACGTGTGGAGTTTGTAAGAGGGGATCGGAGGATATACTCAACAATAACATCATTGAATAATCATTACATTTTCATATTAATGACAATTTTTTTTCTTGACCCTTGCAGAGTATATTTAACTGCACTGAAAATATTGTTATCACTAATTTTAAAGTACAAGTTTTAGAAAAGGGGATTATGAATGGTGACCTCTGTTGTGAAAATTGTTTAAGCATATTTTGTCTCCTTTGAAATAGGCATGGTTTTAAAAATGTTCCAAAGGAAAAAATAGCACACAGCACTGTGTGAGCACATTTTGATGTCTTAGATGATCCCACCTATTTAGTGACAAAACATGAAATTGTGCAGTAAAATACAAACACAGCAAGAAAGTCGTGAAAATAATAGTCAGGAAAGAATTTCATGTCTGCCTTTTAAAAATATTGGTCAGTGTGTGATTTCTCTCCCACACAGCCAAGAAATGATGTGTCCTTGATTAGCGAGTACCACGGACACCATCCCTCCCCCTCCCCCGCGATTTGCACTCCCACTGTGCGGGAAAGCGCCGCTCGACTGGAGAGCAGACGCGGCGGCCGCCATCAGTGGGGGCAGCATCAGAGGCAGCAGTGCTTCAAATGGGGTGTGAGGCGTTTTCAACACGTTCAGTCATAAATTTTTCATCTGCGAGCGGCTTTGAGGCAAGAGAGGGGGCAGGAAAGCCAGGCTTCTAACAACAAACCAGGGCTCTCAGAGACGAAAGCTAGTCGGGGGAAGGGCACTCCAAATCAAAACAACAAAAAGCCTTTTGTTTACAGCAGACGAACAAAGAGGTGTAAAAGAAAATAAAAGTTAACCTGCGTGTATCAGAGAACAGGGCAACCAAAATCATCACCCTTACAATAGTTAAGTGTGTCTCTGTTGAGCAATGAGCACTTGCCAGCATGTCGCTCTCAATTCCAGCTTGACTTCACTCATTTTTTCCCTCGAATTTCTTCATATCACTCTACCTCAAATGTGATTTATAGGGAAAAAATGTGTGTTTTGCTTTGATTCATATATCAAGAGTGTATATACGAAATGATAATTTTTGTCTTAAACCTTTTCAGAGGCGCATACATCTGTTTCTTTGTCCATCTCAGTAGATATGATCTTCACGTTTTCATATCTAAACCTCATATTTTAATCTAGTCAATGCTTCATCTGAGAGGCAAAGCAGAAACCCGATCCCCATCGTGGTAAAACCACCCAGACCATGAAACGCCCTTCTCATTCCCCCAAAGCAGACGGTCGGAGCTCAGGCAAAATGGCTGCAAATTTAATGACTTGATTTCCCGGCACTGCTGAATCCTCTGGGTGCTCCGTCCGCCTGGAAGCTAATGCAGCCTGACATCTCCATCCCTGTTTAAGTAACCCATGTCGGCTGGATTGGGACGCTACAAAGGCAAATTAAAGGCACTTTACAGAAAAATATCAAACTCAATACCTTCACTCTACTTTTGATCCAGACTGTCCCAGGCGGGAGGCAGATTGTGAAGTAAGATGACTCGAGTCAAGAAAAGAAAACTGCTGAACCAAACTAGGAAACAGTTTATTAAAGCTAGATGAAGAATAAGATGTGACATGACAAAGTGGATGCATGTATCATTGTCCTGTGTTCACATTTCTCCCTAATTTCCAGATTCACGTATTCCTTCATCAATTAAAGGAGATTTTTAGGTAAGATGCGGATGGTCTGCTAATTACAAAAGCCCCAAGCAGATTTTCTTATCTTCCCTGCCTCAAAATCTTTTTGATTGCAAAGGTCTGTTTCATTAAAAAACAGTACGTCACATTCTTTTCTGTGTTCCAGGTACATACACTCAGTGGCTTCCAGCAACAGCATACACCCGTAACCTGCTGACTTGATAATTTGGGGTGAGGGCTTTGAGTAAAATCTTAAGAAAATGTTAATGTAAGTGTGCCATGTGACTGAATAGTCATACAGTGAAATGGACAAATTTGGATACCTTCCAATCAACCATTTTACAAATTACTTTCCCTCTGATATTCATGAAGTCTTTTGTAGCCAAGCACACAAGCTCAGGCACGCAGCCAGACATCGGGCTGTACGCCATCTATCTCTTTCTGGGTTAAACGTCTATCATAACGTGCTTGTTAATTGTTATTTCTCTAGAGATGCCGGATTTTATGGGATTCAAGATGATTAAATGCAAATTGTTTTTCTAGTCAGTAGAGAGCGGTAAAGGATTGCATGCGTACTTCATCCACCGCCTGTTGTGGGCTTGCTGCTCTGTATTTCGTTCTGTTTGTGTTCGCCATTGATTGTTTCTTTTTGTACCACAGTGACTGGAGAAATGTCCAGATCGCTCGCTTTTGTTAAGGGCCTCACCAAATTCGTTTAGAGAACCAAACAGCGTGTGAGGCTGTCGATGTTGCTTGATTGAAATGTAATTGTTCAAATTGTAATGGGAGGTGCAAGAACGTGTGAACACCACAACTCATCATTACATGCACTTTCTTAGATTGTAAGCAGATGGATAATGATGTTATCTCGTAAGGTTTGTTCTTGCTCACGCTCCTCATCTGTCTGATAGCACATTAGGGAGGCTGTGAGGGAATCCTTTCACTATCTCTGTGTGATCAAAAAAAAAAAATTTATGCATCATTCTCGTCATGATGAAGAATAACAAGGAAGGAGCTTGTGGTATTTTTTTGTTTTTTGGCAATCTTGTTTTCTTCCATCTAAGCCCCCCTCGTAGTGGCATCTGGATGAGGCCATGCATTTCTTCACCAGATTAAGTCCGGCGTGGTGTCACAAGGGCAGTGGAGGCTCACAGTGTATGAATGGAAGCAGGTGGCACGTTTGGTACCCCCTTGGCTAAGAGGGATTATGACGCCGATGGAGGGAGCCGAGGGAAAGGGCACATTTGACGAGCTTTTTCAGACGTTGGGAGAATGGAGGGCTGTTTGTGTGATTAGCCAGGCATTTTGAGCTGGATTCCGCCACTCAGCGTGTTTCGTAACCTCTGTCGAAAGACAGTGGGATTGATCTGAGGGAAAGGCCACATATTTTGTCAGGATTTTTTTGTTTGTTTGTTTTTTTTCCATTCCCACCCACAAAAAAACCTATATATTCTTTTCCAACATGAATTTCCTCTTAAACCCTTGTACATTCCGCTTGCTAATGGATGTGTTTTGATCTGGCTTAGACATAATCAAGCATGCCCAGTAATTCATCTCCATCGCGGGCTTGCAACCTTACAACCTGGTTGCTATTTTAGTTTTAAAAACAACATTTGATTGGCACCTCCTCCGCTTGCTTGATTTTACAGGAATAATGGCTGGAACCAGTCACGTGGGAAAGAGGTGACCTGTTACCTCCCAACACACACACCGCCTCTTCAGAGAGGGTGGAGACCTCAATGAGCCTCACGAGCTGCAGGCCCGTGGGGAGGGGGGGTTTGCAGCCGATGAGCAACACCACCAAATAGTGTTAAATTATGGAGTAATGTGTGGAGTCCACCTTGGCCGACAAACAAAGACCACAGCCATTGAAAACAATACAAAATGTATCTTGCATAGATAAACACTTCTGTTCCAAAAAATGAGCAAAAGCTGATCAGGGAACAAAAAGTCAAGCGTGTGCAAAATTCTGAATTCCTCCGCTTTGAGGAGGCAGCAGAATTAAACCGCTTGCTCTTCACCTCAATCATCAACCCAGCAGAAGATTTCAGTGTTGATGATAATTGTTGAGCGTCAGGTCGGCTCATTCGCCATGCGTGGATTTTGTCAGTGAGGCGACGGAGTAATTACACCGTGCTCTCGGTGAGAGATGGCTGTGGATGTGGAGGGAATACTGATGGTCCGGAGAAAACATTAATGCCGCCTCCTTCCTTTGTCCAAGTCCATGTTTTATTTGCTCACGGCTGCCTCCTCCCCTTTGCGACGAAGCAAGCCTATTGGTGGACGGCAAAGTCACGGGTTGATGCTCCAGTCTTCAGAGTGAAGGATTCAAACTGTTGCTAAGGTATTTTGAATGCTTAGTCGGCCATTATTGGTGTTAGTAATCTATGTGTACCGTCGTAATGCAAGTAGACGGCGTGGAATGTCTGAAAGTGTCAAATCACCGCCTCTCAATAGTTCCATAGACAACACACACCGGCTGTCTGGAGCGCTGATTGCTGCAGGCAACATGCGTCGGTGAGATCAGACCCACGACGTGTTTGGTGTTTTTGTATTGAAAGTCTTTTTAAGCCTCTGCCAAGAGGAATCTGGCACTGGCTCCTGCTGTCTCCAGACAGTCCTGCTTTAAATAGAGCGAGAGAAAAGCAAAGGTTCATCGTCAGTTCAGCACTCACAGATAGGGGCGGCCGCAGACTGAGCACCTCACCCAATACAGCCGTCAAAAGGAATTTAGTCATGCATGAATATGTAGATAGATAGAGAGGACATTTTTATTTTCTAATGGCCCCTGTTTTTGAGTTTTGCACGCCGCTTTCTCACTGCAGAGCATTTTGTCTCCTTGTGTCTATCTGTCCACAGCGAGGAGATGTCGACACAGTCCCAGCCGCCTGTTTTTCACCTGCAAGCCTGACACAACAGCCACTTGAAGCGAGAGCAGGTGAGCTTACGCACCCTCGCCACAGCTCCAAAACCCTCCGTCTCAACAACAAACTGGCACAGAGCATCGTACACGCTGGAAGTGATGGCACTAATGTTATGCGTACCTTTCACCACGTCTCTGCCCCCCAAGCCCCCGACCCCCATCTGTTAGGCCGGCATGACATGCTGTCAGTGTTAGTTTTTATCCTCCAGTTACACCAAAATGCGCCCAGGCAAATGCTGCCAGAGCCTCGTCTCCCGCTGCCTGTCTGCTCCACCACGCCGTCCCGGATACCCCACTTTAAATTTAGGTTCACCTCAGACCACACAGCATCATTACGTCTGACTTTAAGGAGAAGTCAAGAGCCGCTGGCCCTGTCTGTGATTGTGGGGGAGCTCATCACCGGGGCTGCGCCAGACTGAGCTGACTGGGACTGTTGGTATTGAGCAGGGAGGATCGCCCCGAGCACAATCCATCAAAAAGGAGCTGTTTGCACTGTGGGAATAGACATGAATAATCCATGCCATCCTTACCCTTTCCCGTGCATCGGGGCCTATCCCATCACTTCCACCGCTGCCTTTTCCCTCCAATATCCATCCCTAGTATTTGTACTCGGCTTTTGATAATTCATCCCTCAAATTGTACTGAAGAGCAATACCAAACAAACTTCACGTGGATTGAATTTTTTCGCAGCATGTTAACTTTCTTTGGGAGAGAGTGTGAGGCTAGGGTCCCACATTGAAAAACAAAAATGTGTAGGATTTAGCTGAGGAAGGGATGTGATATAGTCTTAACCAGTAAGAAGTTGCAGGCAGTGCGTTAGGAACAAATTTTATAGATGAATCATGCATTGGGGGCTCGCTGGTTTACTCTTTTTTTTATGGGGGTCGTAAATATTGATTTGTGCAGTCCTAATAATGGAGGAGCCTCTCGAGATGTTTGAGCAATAATTACTGTGTGTGCAGCATTGGGTGCTTTTTGTAACACAGATGTGATGCCTATGCACATCTCGCCGCTTCTTGCTGGGTGACTGATGCAGTGAATGTTACACAACTGGATAGTCGAGTAATTTAACAGACTACTGCCCCACTGTGGCAGCCATATCACTCTCTCCAAAGGCCACGCTGGGCATATTTCAACCTCTGTTTTGCAGGGTATCTCCTTAGGTGGGCTATGAGAGGAAGACACTCGATTTTTTCAGGTGTTGGCCCCAACTCGTATTGCTGTTATGCCATCGTGTTACAATTTAATCCCCTCAGCCGTGCTCATGAGTGGATCAAAATACAGATGGCTGTTAGCACAGACATTATTGGCATCTGACCCAAGAAGTTATTATATGGCAAAAAAATTCACTGTAATCAGATTACACTTAATTAGAATTGGACACCTAATCTCTGTCTTTGCCTTTCAGAGCCCTCCAGTAGCGAGATGAAAATAAATGTGAGGAATTGATATGGGGTGAATCTTCCCCATCGATTTCCTTCCCACCAGGGTGTGCGGCATAGGATGCATCCACACGTCCGAGTGTGAGGCGGCATAAGTTAATGTCACTGGCGTCCACGTCTCGCGTTTCAGCTTGGACAGAGTGGATGTTTGGACTGCACCTGCTTTCTCCTTTCATCCCCCCACTCTCAACGAATGAAGGTGCCCTTGCATGTTGTGTAAAAGCGGGTGAGGAAGGCTTTGGGTTTCAGCTCACTCTGTCCCACATTTTCTCCCACTAGCACACAGATGTCACCCCCGCACAGACACACACCACCACACCCCCATCCCTGCTCCCTCCTTTTTTCTGCCTGTAGAAGCAGAAAAATCAATGGCTCTGGCTTTATTGTGAAGCTGGTGGGCGAGCCCGGGTGCCTCTCACGGTGAGGCCAAATGCACACCAGCATGGGCGCATCCTGTCAGCCACTAATGCACCTCAGGGCTTTGACATCAATTAAGGGAAACAATGGACAAATGTCCCGCGTATTCCAGGCTAAAAATATCAGCTCTGTGTGTGGGGATTGCAACATCCTGTCTGAAATGAGTTGTGATAGTATATATATGTGCAATTTGTCATTTCCACCTTTTTAATTTCCTCAACCTTTCTGATCCTTAGATAACAATGCGCTATGTGTGGATTCCCGTGGAGCTCTTAAATGTGCAGGTTGTGCCTCGGCCAGTGTGGACACAGATGGATTTCACGCATCTCAGTCTGCACAGCAGTCTCTTCGCCCCTCCCACCCCAATAACCGTGCAACCGTTGCCACGGTGCAAATGATGGAACTCGATGTTTTATTTATTTTGTTGGCTCAAATGGATTCCCGAGCACGGTGTCAGCACCTCAATCTGTCGGAGGGCCGGTGGTCGTCACATCACATTTTCATTTATGCCTTATTGTGGGTGGGGGGAGTTATCACAAATTCTTACCCTGGTGGAAATTGAAGAGCAGGTCTCTACTTCCACAGGACCCATGTTTCCATCACTGTGGGACATATTTTAAGGGTGTAACATATGCAGTTTTTTGATATATGATTTATTTTGGAACCATGATGTAATAAAGTTGCATTGCAACAGACACTTTTTTTTCCCCATTTCTATGTCCATGCAACCTTCACCCCACCGCTTCAGTATCAGCTTCAGCAACCGTCTACACTCTAGTTTCCAGCACCTCGCTGCACACAGCTGACCCAAGATGATCTTATCAGCTCCTTCTTGGCCCTTTTTTATTGGGTTTCCCCCTGAAGTGCATCCAAAAAGGCATCAGGATTATGTGTCCAAAGCCCTCAATCACAACCACAAACGCCATCTCTCCTCTTGTGGCTGCCCGGTGTAGCGAGCAGGGATGGGCAGGGCCTGGATGGCTTACGTCCCAGAGTCATGGCAGGGAGCTGGAGAGCCGGCATGCGGTCCTATCCTCTCTCAGAGCGCTTTGTTTGTCACTCCCTATTACCGTCTGTCACGCCGCGGAGCGCCGAGGCCACACACTCTCTTCTCATGCATCTTTCCACCCCGGCCATTATGGCACTACTCCTCCCTCCCATACTCATCACCTCAGACGGGGAACATGTCAACGTTCTCTCCTTGCAGTGCTAAAAAGCGTCCCTGCACACACACACACCCCCGCCATCCTCCCCTGAGGGGCTGCAGCTCTGCCTGTGTGTATCGATCTGCTGAACCCTTCACCATCATTTATCTACCTGTCCATCCGTCTTCCTGTATGCCTCTGCATCCATCCACTGTCTCTCTTTCCGTCTTTATGTCAACCAGTCACTGACGATATCTCAATACTTTTTACAACCAATCAATTTGCTTTGTTGCCTCAGAATATTAATAATGCATAGCTGCACGTTTTATGTCGGCTTCATATCCTGTGCCAGTCTGCACTTATCAATACCGCAAGTGGAATCTCTGTCAGATAAACCTCTCACTTTGTAATGTGGGCAGCCTGTTTGAATTTTGCTTGCTGATGCAGTTCCCGTCTTCCCGTTGTTCCCTAGATTGCTCTTTCCCCTGCATTCACCCAGCCCCCCAGCCTGCACATGCACACACACACACACACACACACGCACTCACGATATATTGATCGTTGCAATGCACTAATTATCCTGCTTGGCCTTGGATGCTTCTGCAAACTTCAGTCAGCACTGGATTCACACAGTCGTGTGTCTGTGCTTAAATGCCCAAGATTTCGTCCCGTGGACCCCATCAAAGCTGTGTCATGTGATCTTCAGCCCTGTGTGGGATTGGCAACATGTATGCATGGGGTTGCATGTATGAAAACACTGCATACATATGCATGCACGCATTTGTGCGTTTGTGTGTGTGGGTGTGCGCGCATTAGCACTTGGGGCCAAACCACAGGTCGGTACATCCTGCCCTGCTGCCATCTGTGCGCAGGCAGGCAACAGGCCACTTTACACACACACACACACACACACACACACACACACTCCCTGTATAGTCATTCCTATATAGCTTAGGTCTGGTGTGTTTTTCCCTCCTCAATTTCTGTATAGTGACAGTGTGTTTACATTATGCTGTTGCGGCGATATCCATGCTCTCTGTCAGCCAGCAAATATGTCTCAATTAATCCCCACTGGCTTCAATCAAACAAGAAAAGTTATTTATAAATATTGTGTTTTGAAGCACACAGGCTATATTGAAATAACTTTCAATTTATTCATTTGTGATAATATCAGTGTCCAATCCATATTGGGACCAAGCTGAAATATTTTCTGGCTTCCAGAGGAGAGCTGACCTTTGATTGAATTATCACGCATTGGCACTAGTTTAGGATTCCAAGGCTGTCCTCACAATCCGAATGTATTTCCATTAATTTGAATTCTGTTTGCCCTGTAATTGCCAGGTGTAATGATAGGAGATTGGGAATCAATATGGGGCTGTGGTCCCAGTGTCACCACTGACCTTTGGCTGTGCTCCGGAGGTTGTCCCTGTGGATAAGCCATCAAGGCTGTGTGTGTGCATGAAATGTAAATGGTACATATTGTGCTCTTTTTGTCATTTTAAGGAATTCTTAGAAACATTTTGGGAAAAAAAAGCTCAACATACATTTTGATTGCTCTGGTGGTCTACAGCAGATGTTCAGCTGGACAGACGTTTCAATTAAACAAGGAGACGTGTCACTAATAGATGTGGACTTAAATGCACACATGCATAATTCAGATGCTCAGCAAAGCATGCAGACCCACTCATGAGCTGAAACATCTGTCTGCCAGGAGCATGTTGTGACCCTTTTTGCCCCACCTTCACCCGATCCAGCCAGCCTGACCTGACCCACTAGCCACGCTTTGGCATGGCTCCTCTCTCCCCACCTGCATGTGTCCTCCCTCTTTTTTTTTTTTTCCGGAGCTGGCTCAGGGGGTGATGGGCTTAGACCGTGCTTATTGTATGAGGAGTCACACCCCAGTAGTACCATCTGCCAGCGCCCCTCAGGACGCCAGCCAGGCGCTGGGCACGCTCTCACTCCAGCTATGCCACAACAGCAACACCTGCTGGGATCGGCCGTGCTGTGCCAACTGTTGATAGTTGTGTCCTGGTATATCTGCCCAGACGCTAGCTTATTAACCCCGGGACAAGCGGAGCTTGGTGTAGGTTTGTGGTAGATTAAAGCTGCATTCAGAGGATATTCTTGTTTAATCATTGTATTTTGTCAAAGATAGATTAGGGCTTGTTTGTGACGTTGA
This sequence comes from Carapus acus, assembly GCA_900312935.1. Lineage (NCBI taxonomy): Eukaryota > Metazoa > Chordata > Actinopteri > Ophidiiformes > Carapidae > Carapus > Carapus acus. The sequence continues at coordinate 72,648 of OMPJ01010238.1, forward strand.
GATCCTCCCCTCTGTTTTCTGCTGGTCTCCAAGGCAATCTCCCCAAAGAGCGGCAGCCATCCGCACCATATTGTTGTGTACCTACTGCTAACAGACGATCAGACAGACAGCTAGACTGAAACTGTCAAATCCCGTATCCCACACCATGAGATTTATTTCCTGAGAAGATTTATGCACATCGCAGAATCAGCAGTTCTTACATACTTAGAATGTCTCCCACTCTCCTCTAGCAGTGCCACTGTTTGTGTCTCTGTTGTAGTGATGAATTAACGGAGCCTTCTGGGTTTTTCTGTGTTCAACAGGAACTCAACATGAAGCTGATGTAAGAGGTGTGTTCAGAGGGGGTTGGGCACAGAAGCTTTCCCTACGGCTGAGTGTGGAGATAAAAGAGCTTGTTGAGAACCAATCGCCCTCTTAACATTCACCAATGCTATTTGCACAAGCGTGAAGACCAAAATTCCTTGTTCCTCCGATATACCATGTATGTGTTAATATCGGTCGGCAGTTTTGTTTTGATGGCTCCTGACGCCTGAAAACACAGCAATAATTTTTGCAACGAGAGGCCTCTTCAGAAATAAACCCTCTTGTTGTGATAAATACCAGAGCCTTTAAATGTCATTAATTTACGGTAATTGCTGTAGTATTTTAAGTTTAACAATGTCACATACAATGATGTGACCATGATGATGAATGGTATTGTCTACAACCTTAATTTTGATAGGAACATGCGCTGCATATTTCCATCCCCTCAGTCTTTTCTGGGTGGTGTGTACAACCTCCAGCCTTGTGTCTCAGCTCAGTCACTTAGGACATGGACCAAGTACCATATGCCCTGAGACTCCACTAAACACACTTTATGTGCTGATGATAATTTGTATACAACATTCGTATCCTAATGCAGCTTTCTTAATGGGATTTGAGATAATACCATTTAGTTGCACTCTGGAGCAGTGAAGCAATCTCAGATGCGATGTCTCCACCTGGTGTGCCCTCC
>OMPJ01010239.1:8735-46755 GCA_900312935.1 Carapus acus
GGGTGAGGAGGAAGAGCAGAGCACACACACACACACACACACACACACACACACACACACACACACAGAGGCACAAAGAAAATTATTGCTGTGTCATCTTTGAGTGACATAATTCAAGATGCCTCCTTCCATGGACTTTCTACAAAAATGTGGTCAGACTACTGCCTACAACGACGAAGGTGATCGCTGGATATCACTTGGACAGCTAATTTTTGAGTTGGGTCGGTTGGTATACACATTGAAAATGATAATTTAACACCAATTAGGCCTGTTAGTCCATAATCAGTATCGCTAATCTTTGTGTGCACTTGAAAATCAAGTGGCTCTCCTCTCATAAATCCAGTCGGTAACAAATCACAGAGGGCATCGGCAAATTGTGTTCAGTTCTAATGGGCACTTAAGTCATTCGTACCTACATGTTCATGTTGCTAGCTAGATTAATGAATGACTGGTGAACTTCTATAACTCGTGTGTGTCGAAGCCCCCAGGCCTACAACTGAAGGCTCTCTATGTAATGATGTTTTTTGGAGCTATAGAATCAATAATTGTGTTCTAATTGTGTTGAATTGTACGATATATTACCAGATTCATCTACTCACGGCCTCCTGCAAATCCCTCATATAAGTGTGTCTCATTCAGCGCTAATCTGTGGGTGAGGATGGCGACAAACTGAGGACGAGCTGGGTGAACCTCTGGTAAGTGGCACATAATCACAAAACCTGTCATTTTGTGACAACGTCCTCATCTTCCGGGGCTCAAACAAGTGTTTCACAACAACAGCGGCAAGCTTCATTAATCACATGTAACTTGTTAGCTAGCGTGGCCCCCACCCGCCACCACTCGGCACCTCACTCAGCTAGCCTTTTGACACGCACACTTGCCGGAAATACGCTGCCTCAAAAGGAGGTTGATGGAAGAGGCAGGGCCTAAGACTTTTCAGGAAATCGTTAAAGGCAGAGAAACATTAAAAACGATACTCCACATCGGGCTATACCAAGAGCCGTGCGACGGGACCTGGGCATGTAAAGTAGACCCTCCACCTCCTCCTTCTCCTCCCCTCACTACATCCATAACTTAAGCGCAGATCAGTGGCTAACGTTCTTAATCCCAAGGGGGTGCTTTCTGAGATGTAATTTAAAAATAGCGTTTTAATAACACACCACTGCTACAGTACATTAATCTGAGAATTAATTATCTACCCCTCCCCCAGCTTGTTTCCTTGGAAGATGCTCTTTGCCGCGTTCCGTGTGTTTTACTTCTATTTATTCCATGTGTGAGGCGCTTAAGAGATGCGCGCGCGGTGCTTTGTGTGGGGTGCAGTAATTACGCAGTAGCAAGTGTGTCACAGGCCTGTATATGAAAACCAGTGAGTGAATTACAGCTCCAGGTTGTCAGCGGAGTAAACGGTCAGCAAGGTGAGACACTCTTAAACGGCTGACAACTGAAGTCGCGCTTCCGAATGTAAACAAGGTGCAACTCAATTAGAGAATACATTAAAACAGAAATGTGAGCTTAATCGAAACTTATTGTTGCAAACAGCTGCGGTATTAAAGAATAATGTATGCGTTCGTTTACATTTTGCGCAAGAAAATGTTTTTAATCAAATGTCACTCCCAGCGATGAAAAATCAATCCCGCTGAGAAATTAAAGAGCATAATGTGACTGCAAGCCAGGCCTAAAGGCAGCACAAATATTCAAAAACAGTATTAAACTGTGATAAATAAAATATGAACCTTCTTTGGTATTATAACATGCGTGCATCAGGGGACATGGGTATTTTAAATGAAAGTTAATGAAATACTGGTGTGGAGTTTAAAGGCGCAGAGACCGCCGCATCGTTTGTGGAGAGAGGTGGAGGTGGCTTTGCGGAGTCCCATGGCAGGAGCTAGCGAGTGACGAGCGATCCTGTGGAACGCTCGCAGCCATTAGAAGTACACAAAGAAGACACGGCATTCAAAGAAGGACAATCCCTCTTGTCTGGTCTGCCTTTGCCTCCTTTGCTCTCTCCACTGACTGATTGACCTCTATTGTCACCGCACCGCAGCTGATAGCGGTCTGCGCACATGCATCATATTGCACGTTCGCGGCTGAGCGGCGGCGACGCAAGGGGGAACTCTGCGCGACCCACATGGCCGCCCGGCCTGTGTATCGCTGATAACCTTTACGTGAAGGTGTAGTTCACACCTCCCAGGCCCGACATCCTCTCGCTATCGTGTCGTCAGATCTCGTTACAGCTAAATTCACAGGCTGGAAAGACAGCCCCAGCTGTGCACGTATGATTGATGTGGAGTTTTTAACGTTAGACATCAGACGGTGTAACGTTGAGATGCCATGTTGAGTATAATGTGTCGGGATTTCTTTGAAGAAAAGAGGTGTTGGATTCCTCCTGGCCTTTTTGCTGTTGAACCACTGATGCGACGTCCGTAAATACTGTCCTCTGCCTCAACCAAACAGTGACCCAGTATCAATGTAACGATTATGAGGATATTCTATGGAAAGTATTACAGTATAATTGTTCGAAAACCTCATTGTTATCATGATGCTGTGCCTTTGACACCATAAAATGGTTGTGTCAACCATTTGAGTCAACAGATTGTTTCAACACTATGACAAGCTATGAACAGAATGGTTGGTGAACAGAAATGTGGGTCAATGAGCTAATAGTAGCAGTTATCAGTGTAGCGCTACCTGCTAGCCAGATCAATCAAACTGAAGTGGACTACTGTGAAGAACATCTCGTGAATGTGTATACTGTTCCACCTCCTTCCTTACTCGAAGAGGTTGGGTTTTTTTTTTTTTTGCTTTCTACAGTTGTTATAATCTTTGTTTGAATAATTTGCATGGTTTGAGTAATTTGCACATCTCCCTTAGCATTGCCACTTTTTTTACACAGCACATCCAATGAGCATGTGACCAAAACAAACTCCTGAATCTTGAAGTTACAGTCTCAGCAGAAATTGATTAGGGTCAGTTCTCTGTACTAACCCTAACACTAACACTGTCTTCATTCTTGAACTGTCTTATTTATAGGTCACCTTGTGATTTATTCCAATACACCTAATATGTCCAATCAATAGATCCTAATTGCCCTGAAAGAAATACAGATACGAAGAGTGTCTGGCTGACTGCACATTTCGATGGATGTTTGATTGAGTTATCAAATATATGAGCCTTCAAACCAATCCACAATAAAATGACACACATTTGTGTTGTCTGGGACACAATTCTAACCTTTTTATGTGCCTCATACATGACACCCTATTAATTTTGTTTATACCATGGCAGGTGGCTGTCAGTAAAAGTCATATTGTCAATCAATTTTTTTTCGGACTGACTCTTTTTCAAATGAAAAAATAAGTTCCTAATTTTGTCCGCGCTCTTTCCAGACACTGCAGGTTTAATTGCTAATTGTTAACTGGGAATGAATTCATTTGCATATTAATTAGTTGGTCCATTTGCATTTTTAATTTGCTGCCTTCAAAGGGGGTGAGATAAAAGGTCGCACAAATCTGAATAATTTAAATAATTTATGCTCCATTGGTGAAAAGAAGCTGAACAGAAGTGTTCTGCGGATATTAACCCCTGAGAGCTTTTACCGAATAAAGCACTCCAAAAATTGTTTTAACAAATCTAATTAAACGGAAAAAGGTCTGAACACACAACCACCCAGAACACAGGGAGTTAGAGTGTGTCCTCGGGAACACACAAAAAAATGCTTAGGAGCGAGCGATGGATGCGGACTAGGAGAAGACTGCACCTCCGTCCCAATATGAAGGCCTCTCTCAGACATCCTTCAAACTGATCAAACGTACCTATGCATTGGATAAGAGCGGTGCTCTTTTAAAAAGTTTAGTTGGCCTTTGCCACGTGTCACCCTCCATGCCTCCACGAGCAATCAAATGGACCCGATGCACTCCTACAAAGTTACTCACTGCCTGATGAGATCCAACTACACACTGAAAGTCTCCACTTCAGTCAATTGTTGTCATTTAAACCACGAAATGTATCAGCTCAATGGAAGGACGTTGCCAGATCCCTGAAATGAAACAGACCGAATGCACCTCACTTGAGTCTCTCCTCTGTACTACCAAAATATTCAAGTGTCCATTTTTAAAGAGCTCCTCTTCCATTTTTGGGAGCAAGGAGCTGATATTTTCTCTCTCTCTTCAACCAGGTCCCGACTGCATTGTGAGACTGTCTCCTCGCCTTTGTCCCATTGATCTTAATTACAGGCCCTGGGCCCTGAGCAGAGAAGCCCATTTAAATCAGAACACATCCAGCTTCCATTATGGACTTGGCATTTGGTCTTTGTGCCCATGCTCTTAAATTACATGCTGCCAATCCTAGTGGGCACAGGCGAGACGAGGCGTGGAGGATGGGTGAGAGATGAGGTGAAAGGGGGATGAGGCAGGGGAGGGGAGGACCCGCAGGCTGCTCTCTGCACTCGCAGACAGATAACACTGCTGCTGCCACCACCCCACCCTGCCCTCTTTATCGCCAGATAACTTATGTAAAGTAGCAGATGAAACCCATTCCCATTCACGTCGGCCTGATTGTCAGAATAAGCTTGCATTCCTTTGAAAAGTGATTGACCGCCTGAAAGGGTACAAATTAGGGGCCTGTTCGTCTTTTCTTCTCCGGTCGCGGGGCTTATTTGCGGCAGATTCACCCAGGCCCAAAATTAAGTGAACTCAGGCAGGGATGAATAGGAGAGCTCTGATTGAATAATTGATTTCCTTTGTGCGGCCTGTGTTTAAGAGGGATAACTAGACATCCTTTGGAGAGTAATGATTGTAATTACTGCGATGACTGGTCATGTCAAATATGACACAGGAAAGGACTGTTATTAACCTTTATTCTTCACATGGCAAAAAAATAACCCAATATCCTCTCCTCTCTCCAGCCTCCATATGGGTTTCACCTCTGGCAGAGTCAACGGCTGCTGTTAGTTGAATGCATGGATGAACTCATTCCCTGTCTTCGACTCCTGGTACGCGTAGATTGGGTAATGGACTGTGCAGTTGGAGTCACTGGTGTGTCAATGACTCATACAGTTAGTAAGACTTTGGGGTGACAACATGGCACAGCTCTGTGATTTAAGCCTAATATTCCTAAGAGTCCCACACTGTTTGACCTCTGGAGTGAGCGCTGAACTCACGTGATCTCTTAGTCCCTTGATCAGATCAGAAGCTGATTTCAATGAACCCGTGCACAAGGTGAAGCATACACAGCAACACAGCTAAAACCAACAGAGAGGAAACTCGTTCTCTGTTTTCTGTGCATCTGCCCTGGTTATTCAACACAGCAAAACACTCAGAAACACAACACTATGTCAGAATACGTCCCATATGAGTGCATCAGACGGATTAACTGACATGGTGGTTTGAAAACCACCCCTGGCATCTTCGTCCTGAGGCCCAAATCCACCTGTCAAAGACAAACACGCTGCTGTGAGCGCCACACACCACTTAACTGTTCAAAGCAATGTTGTAGTTTTTCCAAGTTACTTAGTTCGTTGCCCGAGGCAAACGTGGGTCTGATCACCCACTGGTTCTTGTGACCAAACAAAAAGAAAAGATATTTGGTGTGATGAGGGTAATGCTTGATGATCCAAGTCAATGAGTCATTATTACTTTGACAATACACAGTAAGTTAGCATGTTTATATGAATATATTGTGTTGTATATTGTAATAGTATTCACTTAGATATATTGTTTGTTCCTTCCTCTGTGCACAATGCTTTTGACAAAATTGTTCAACAGTTGCATACAGTTTGCTTGTGCATTTCTATATTTCTATTTATGTGTTTAGGTCTTTTACCCTTTTATCTAATCTTTCACTTGAAGTTCACTTCCTTGAGTAGAGTAAGTCCTCTGCAATCTGCAAGTATTATATATATGGATCACACCTGATATGAATACCACGAAACTAAGTAGCAGCCAGAGTTAACAGTGATAATTTCCAGTCTGAAGACAAAGGAGGAAGTAAGCAAATTTGGAAGCAGGGATCTATCTATCTATCTATCTATCTATCTATCTATCTATCTATCTATCTATCTATCTATCTATCTATCTATCTATCTATCTATCTACCTACCTACCTACCTACCTGCCTGCCTACCTACCTACCTACCTACCTACCTATCTACAGTATCACACACACACACACACACACACACACATACATACATACATACAGTACATATACATACTGTATATACATTTATACATATACGCAGCTTTCAGAGAACAGTTATTCAAACATTATATCATGTGTATTGCATGTGTATTGCACAAGGGATGTGTTGCTGTGTCGCTTGGCTGCGGCGTCAATTGTGTTGCATTGTGTGTATGGGGGACGGGGGGGTGCATGTGCAATGTACAATGCACAGTCTGGGTACAAAGATGCATTGTCCTGTGATGCACTCCTCAAAAGTTACGTCCATCACTTTTCTTCCTGAGACCCTGGTTCCTCCCCTCTTAGACCAAGATGAGTACTTGTACAGTTTCTAGCCAGCGGAACAAGAGTTCTTAAGCCTGTTGGCGCTGCACTTGGGGGGCAGCAGCCGGTCACTGAACAGGCTCCTCTGGCTGCTGCTGATGGTGCGCAAAGGGTGGCTGGCATTGTCCATGATGGCCATAAGTTTGTTCAGGGACCTCTCATCCACCACTGACACCACCAAGTCCAGCTACACACCAACCACAGAATTGGACAACTGATCAGTTTGTCTAGCCTCGATGACTCAGGAATCAGGAATCTTTTATTGTCACTACAGCAACTGAATTGTGCTACGAAACTAAGGTGATGAATTCCGCTGCAAAAGGAATAGAATGAGGAAAAAAAAAAAAAACACTGCCTCTTTGTTATGCAGCTCCTCCAGCACAGTCAGTTCAGTCAGCAGAGCATGAGACTCTTAATCTCAGAGTCGTGGGTTTGAGCCCCACGTTGGGCGACAAATACTTTTGGAGGCAACAGTGGCTCAGTCTGTAAGGACTTTGTCTCGACCAGGGGTCTCAAACTGATCCAGAAAAGGGCCATTTGGGTGTAGGTCTTTGTTCCAACCAAGCGGAAGCACACCTGAGTCAATTAGTCAACCAATTGTCTTTGCCAAGGCCCTTGATTAGTAGACTCAGTTGTGTTTTTGCTTGGTTGGAACAAAGACCCGCACCCACACGGCCTTTTACTGGATCAGTTTGAGACCCATGGTCTAGACTCCAGAGACTGGACTAGTGGCTGTAGGGATTCCAGTTCACCTCCTGAGCACTGCCAAGGTGCCCTTGAGCAAGGCACTTAACCCCCAACCAGCTCAGGGGTGCAATCCCTATGAGCAGCCTTCTCACCCTGGAGTTGTCTGTTGTCCAGCCATAGTTCCAAGTCATTTGTAGCAGAGCACAACCTCCACCTAAGCTCCCTCTATCGGAAACGCAGTCCTGCCTGGACTTACCAAAGTAAATAGGAAGGTGGCTGAGGTAAGACAGGTGATGTATGGACATTAATCGGTAGGCTAGCTGAAATGATGAGGAGGGCACAGTATGTGCAAGAGACCAGGTTGGAGGGCAAACAAGGCCAGGAGCAGTGGGGGGTACATATTGTTGAGATAGGACGAGGTATGTAGTAGAGGTAATTTTGAAGAACACTGAGTTAACAGTTTGTGTAAATGAGGAGAGTGTTAGACAGGATAGTGATTGTGAACTTTGAAATTGACGGGGCAATGTTGAATATTTTAAGTGTGCACGTTTGGTCAGTTAGACAAGAAAGAATAGATTAGATGAAATTGTGCTAAGGGGGCAGAGGAGCTGGGTATATAAAGTTTTGAAAGGGGAAAATGGGGATGGTGGTGGATTTGCCAATTACAATGGATATGACAATTGTAAACACTTCGTAATACAAGAAACTGAAGACAGACTGAAAGCAAAGCGTAGACAGACCCGCCCTGATGTTTAGAAACAATGGCTCAATCAAATAGACAGGAGGCTGAGCTGGAGGCAGAGATGAAGATGGTGAGGTCCTCATTTGGAGTAAACAGGTCTGCTGAAGAGCAACTAAGATGGGGCAGTTTGGAGATGAGACTGAGATGGTTTGGTCACCTTCAGAGGAATGATAATGGATTTGTTGGATAGGGAATGTTGGAGATGGAGCTGCCAGGTAGGAGTAAAAAAGGAAGACCAAAGCGAAAGAAGGTTAATGGATGCAGCAAAGGAGGACATGGACGTGATTTGGGATTTGGTTGAGAATTTGATGGACAGGAGGTAGAGAAGAATGATCCACTGTGGTAACTGTTGAGGAGTCAAGCTGAAACAATATTGCAACTGTAGTGGTCTCATCCAACGCTGCAGAGGATTTATGAAGGGCCATATTACCTGGATGCTCAAATTCCACAAATACATCTTGAACATTTCAGGTCCTCTTTCTGGGGTAAGTACGGTATATTAGTTAATATTGTTGGTTATTATTATCATCATTGTCATTATTATTACTACTACTATTATCACTATCATAGTGGTAGCAGAAGTAGTGGTAATAGAGTTAGTGGAATTATCATTATTTATATTATTAGCGCTACTGTTATTGATGGGCCATGTTGTACAACCCATTTGTCAAGGTTACCATGAATATGAAAGAGGACATCCTCTCATTGCCATGGCGACAATACAGACATCCCACCTCTTTGCCTATTTTTCAAATTCCTTGACTGTGATGGTCAAACTACAATCAACTCGGTTGTTTTGTGCCTGTCCAACTCCACAAACTCTGTCTGAAGACCAATTTTGTTTTTTCTGCTTCATCCCTGGAAGGACACCTCAGGCCTTGCTGCCCTTCAGATGAGCCTCTGGAGCTGCCAGCCTCGCCAGCTGCAGACAGGAACGGAAAACCTCATTTGCAAATGAGAGCCTCAATTAAGAACCACAGGCACTACAACACAGAAATGTAACAAACAAGAATTTGGTGTCCGCGGGTATTCTATGTGATCATTTGTAGTTTGTCAATTCGTTCTTTGATATCTTTCATGTTTCTCCATATGTTAATGCATAGCCGGTGTTCTTTACATGCTAGATACAAGTTGCACTGACTGTTGTTGCAGACAAAATCTGACACTGTGGCCCAGTGCCCTTGATGGTAGATGGTCATCTCAGAAGCAAAATGATGTCACAAAGTAAATGCAGCTCATTTCCTAGCACTGACCTGAGGTCATTCACATTGTTGAATTCTGTCAGAAATCAAATTCTGGCTAATATTGTTCATTACACAACAAGGGGGTACATGAGGATGTGGCAGGGTCATGCTGCTAAATGCTCAGAAACAGCAGAGACCTCAAATTGACAGGAACCCTGCGCACTATAGCATAGTTTTACATCTCAAACTCTAAAACATCTCAAAGTCCAAATAACAAACAAAAAAATCTGTCAGGAAGAGACATTATACCTGGCATGCTTTTATTAATAGTAACCTCAAATTGAAGATCGCTGCACCATGTATTTTTCAGTTATGTGCCAAACTTTGTCACAGTACAGTACTAGCAACCAAGGAGGTGTATGATTAATAATTGAGTGGCCAGTCCCATGTTGACAGCCGTGCACCTTGATCCAGAAAAAAAATCATAAAATAATTCAATCATTAACTTTAATGAGGGTGTTTTTTTTCTCTCCCTGGTTTTCTCTAAATGAACATAAAACTCCACTCCTGAGTCTCAATCCTCTGATTTGTCCCCCCCGCCCTAAATGATTTTCTAATTCCTCATCAGTGGCATCTGGCCTCCACAGCAGGTCATTAACAGGTGCTGCCATGTCCTGTTTATGTTGTCCAAAGGCCTCGCTTACATCCCTCCACGGTCGTCACGGTCGTGCATTTTACCTTGTGGACTTGCATGTAATTTACTTTCAAAGTAACTTGAGATGTACCAGTAACTTATTATCTAAGCATTATATTCTCTCCGCATGATTACATGCAGACTGAACTTCTTCAGTGACAACTTTGTCTATATTGCAGCTATGGTATAGTGATAGATGGAATGAACTGCCTGCTGCTCTCAGTTCTTTACAAGGAAGGAGACATTGCTTTATTCTGAACAATTTCTTTGAATAATCGAAGACCTACTTTGCCTGTTAACGTGTATGAAACTTTCCAACTGATTCGTGATATGGTGAAGTGAGGCCCTGATTGCATTGTTTTGGGAATCTCTAAAATCTCAAGTGGTTATTAATTGCATATGTGTGATCATTCAGCCTGACAACCCCAACCTGGTTTCCTCTGACGTGTCTGATGGTCTGCATCCAAACACTTTTGCTGCATTTGTCCACATGCTGAGCAGCCAAAGTGGCCTCCAACGTGGTTAAATTGTGTCATTGATGGTTCCTGTTCAATGTCCTGAATCTTAAGATTCCTGATATCCAAACCACAAATCCGAGTGGTCCAACGCCCAGGTGTGACAACAGCCAAACATACATTTGGGTGTTTTAGAACCCAGGTATGGTTCTATCAAAGTTCAAGGTTTTCATTTTGCCATTTGCACACAGACCAGTGGTCAAGATACATGCGATATCTACTGTAGCTCAAATCAGAAGCTGGTCTATCACAAATTGCAATAGTTTCTGTGAGAATAAATCACATAATTAACAATTAGTAGAGTTTAAAAAAATGGCAGGAAAAATAGCAATAACATGCAACATGGCACAAAGTGTCACCCAGAGGAGCTATCATGAACGACCATGGAAATAGTTAGTGTATAGGGATGCAGAAATTTTAATGACAATTTTGAGCCTGCTCAAGCATCCCCACAAAGTATACTCCCTTTTATGTCTTTCAGATTTTGTGTTTAACACACTAAATGTTCTTGTGTCCTCCTGTTTAAAAACATTTTACACCACTGACATATTGCTCGACCAGAATTATATGCAAAACTGGCATTTTCATATTCCCCCAGGAGATGTCCAGGACAGAAAAAAGATTATCTATTGCAGCACTTTTGACACATCCCATGAAGATGAACGGACACATCGCAGTGAGACATGTCCCTCTCCACACTGGTCAGATCACTCGAAGCAACATGAGTCTCCTCTCTGATCTTGCCCAGAACAGAGACGCCTTCATATCAATACGATGTCATCTCCCAGTATGGCGCCTTCCCCTTTTTAAGCTTCAGCAGCATTGTGTTGCAGGAGCATAGATGTAAAATTCGGGGTTTTATCATGATGTTTGGGACGAGAGAAGGGGGTGATGATGAAGAAAGGGGTGGATGGTGAATCTTTTTTACATGGAGAAACAGCAGGCTGTCAGGTTTGGGACGTGTTGGCAAATTACAGAAACCAGCTCATGCTACATGTCGTCTTTCTACAGAGACGATATGTAGCATGAGCAAGCTTTAAGCTTTAAGCAATTTGGGAAGATCCTTTGGCATCTCAAGAAGCAGAGCGATATTTGAAAAAACAACAACAGAAAATAAATAAATAAATATATATATATATATATTAGTTTATATATATAGTTGTTGTAACATTCAATATATATATATATATTGAATGTTACAACAACTTTACAACAACTTTACCAGACACTGGACAATAACCTTCAGTCAATACAAATGGAACAGACATAAGAAAGATCCATGGAGACCCTGTCTGAAGACCGAGCTTCTACATAGAGTCATGTGAATGATCACTGAAAGATCACCGACGCCGACATCCTTGGGGACGCCTCTCACATGGAAAAGGGTTCAGATAACTGAACAAAGGATCAACAATTAGGTGAGCTGAGTTTGAAATGCAGACAAGAAGAATTGCAATGCTGCAAGTCAGAGAAAACAGAAACATTTATGGAGTGCAGAGCGAGAGAGACAACTTTCTAAGGGGAAAGAAGCAAGGATATCTAATAATATTTATTCAATGTACTTTGATTACTCCTTTGACAGAAGATGAAGTCTGCAGAATGCACTTTCATATGATGAGCCACTTCTCCATCAGCAACTCTAGAGCAAGGATAAAGCCATTTACATCTCATGTGGCACCACCAAACCAGCTGCAGTCTACAAGTCCTTCCCCACCACAGGAGGATGTCTCCACCCATTAGCCTTGGCACAGTGCCAACTTCTAACTGCGAAGTTCAGGGCAGCGAGGAAGCCCAGTTGGGACGAGACCCACTGCCACTCATGGTAACACATGCCATAACTCCATTGTCTTGCCATCAATCGGGGAACATAACCACCTCTAGAGCAGATGGACGCCCAGCAGGAAGACAGGGGGCCATGCCCTGAGCCTGGACCGCACACAGAGTGCAGGCAGTTGAAGTGCGAGGGGCCACAACTGCAGGGAGGACCTATGCACCACTCAAAACTCCCATGGTTGAACCGCTGGATGAAGTCCTAATGTTGTCCATGATTAATGAGAGAGAAATGTAAGCATCCCATGTAGACACTGAGAGAAAATGCAGATATTTACGCAGACTTTGAAATCTAAGTTTGGACATTAAGTCCCTTTTTATCCTGACAATTACACTGAAGTTACACTGCATCTGTCCGTAAATACACAGGGCCTGAAGTCAGACTTAGCATAGAAATGATAGTTCATATCCATCCTATATATTGGAATAAAAATAGTGATAAACATAGTCTGAAAGGATAAAGATGTCTTGCCTTCCTTGAATGGGGATATGAAATGATATTCATACAGGGAACACCTACTGGGGGCATACAAAACGACAGTTTCTTAGCAACAACATACACGCGTTTACAAAGTAGATATTAGGAAATTTTGACCAGACTGTGTTGTGAACAACAGAAAACCTTTGACAAGGGTATGCCATCAACCAACTGCATACAGGGAATATCAGTGTCCATATTGCAGGGATTTCTTCTGGCCTTTATTTCTGATAATTGTGAATCACTGATGTGTTGCTGTCTGTCAATGCACCACAAATGAGTCGCCACTGAAAGAATGACAGAAATTCGCTATAATAATGTAAACCTTTATTTCAGAAAAACTACAATGCCTTGTTCTTTCAAATAAGCCTGAGAAAAGGTTGAACTAAAAAAAAGACTCCTGTAAGAACAGGGGAGTGGTTTGCACAGCTAAATATATGGACAATCAGCAATTAGTGGTTTTAGCTTATAAAAGGAGAGACAAATTATTTTAAACACCTTGCAGATTTAGCACAGATGAGTAAGTTGAGAATGTTGAGAGACATCAAATAATATTGACAAGAACACCACAGCAAAGAAAATCCAGCTTGTGTTGTCATAACCACACTGAAAGCTCTAAATTGCTTTAGCTTAGAAGTGGCGAAGAAAGAAACGCAAATGTTTAAAAAAAAATCATGTCATTCACAAAATGATACATCATATCTTTTGTAATGGTGGAACGGAAATAAAAGTCTTAATCCCACATTCAAAGATTTACCACAGTCAGACCCTGTGTCTCTTTTCTAGACACAAGCATTTCCATCAATAATTGTCCTTTTATTTGTATGTGGTAGATTGTGACGATTTACTGTACAACAAACATGAACTGACACAAATTTCAAATTCCAACGATGCTCATGGGCCATAAGACCATTTTACGCACTCATACTGAGGTCATCTCTTTGATGAGCTCTTCACACTTATGTCCTGGGATGCAGACTGCAGAATGCAAACCTGTCAGGCTAGGTGCAATGGAGCATTTCCAAACCCCTGATCTATACTTCTGCACATATGAGAACAATGAAACTGCACTCTGGATGCAAAGCCAAATAAATCTAATGCAAATGGAGATACAACAGAGTTGTTTGGACGCTGATAATGCCCAGGCATAAAACAAAACAAAACAAAGGAACGGCTTAACTTTCCAGATAGTTTTGACCAATCACACAACAATATAACAACACGTGGCAATTGTTGACAAGTTGTGCTCCTGGATGGACCCATATACAAATGTGGGCCAAGTCAAACATTTTGTCCTCTGATTACAAGTTTGAACACAGCAGGAGGGCAGTATAGGAAGTGCCAAGATGACACTTGGTCAATCACTGTCTTCATGGTGGCAACCATCTTGGTCACATGTACACTCACACCTGAGTTAGCAATATCTACAGTACAAATCTTTACTGTTCCCTTCATCCCTCTAAAAAGCTCAGTTAATATTCAATAATGTCATTAATCAAAGTTAATTAATGTTGTCAAATGGGCCAAATGACAATTTTCTTTCCACACAACAGCAAATCAAATCTCTGCAATCTTTCATATGGAATTCTTTTACAATGCACATCCTCATTAATAATTCGGACAAATAAATCACACTAGATTTAAACGTCAGCAAAATAAAAAAAAAATCTAAAGAAAAAAAAATGGGGAGAGTGATCGAATAATTCTTACTCTGATGTACTCTCAAATACTTGCCCAATGCAAGAAACTCCCAAGACTCCAGTCTGCTGTTTCTGCTAGATTCTTCAACTCCAGCAGAAAGCTTTCATCGCCCTCTTCTGGTGGTTTCCTTTAAGATGTGACATTTCTTCTGATTCCTTGCCTGTGTGTGAACCTGTCAGCCTCACAGTCGGGAATTTCAGTCTACTTGAGGAAGGCTACGGTTTGACAGCGTATGGAGGTAGGAGAGAGTGTGTGTGGCAAGAAGCACCTCTACTCTACCTACTGAGTCGAAGCTTGATGGAGTTCTTCACCACAGTGATGGGATTGGTGGGAACGGGGGGCACATCAGACAGGTCGGCAGTTGCCAATTTCTATCATAGAAAAATATGCGTGATTTTTTAAGCAAGGATCATTCACCCTACGTTAATTTCATCGACAATTTTACATAAACCATAGCCAAGACCAAGGCATTTGAGTGATGTGATTTTAAGTACCTTGTGCTGTTCCTCACTTTTCAGGTTACTTGGGGACGAGGGCCTCTTCTCAGTTATCTGTGAAATACCATAAATGAATGTCACCTCCACATTCAGTTTTAAGTGACTGGATTTTGCAGGTAGTCCGTTTACCTCTGTCTCAGATGTCATGTGCTCACACTCAGTTGTCGACTCAGTGACAGACTCTTGTGACAAAGCAAGCTGGGAAAAGAGAAACACTTCTCAGGACAAAACTTACATGAAAACCTCCACCAACTATTAAAAAGAAACGATGTAACACAAACATGGGAGAAAACATTTGTGCGAAGCAAAACTGTAGATTTACTTCGCACCTCTGCTGCACTGCAACAGAACATGAATCATTAAGAATGAAGTTTATCCAACCTCCTCAGCTTTACTATTTGGCTGTGTCTTTTGGTCAGGCAAGCAATTTCCAGCATCTGGGATGTCCACAGTGGGTGACAGGCTCCTCTTAAGAGTCAGATCCAGCATGGGGCTTTCTGTATCTGCTCTATTTGACTCCTGTGGGAAACAAGGGACATCATATCAATGAACCATCAACATTCATCGATGAAAAAAGAACCATGTTTACTCAGAACTCAAATTTTTTTCAAAAAGGTCTTGTTCATTTTAGTGACCTCATCGGCTTTGAACTTCTTGGGTGGTGTCTCTGCCAAAGAACAGCTTTGTCTCTTTGTGGCTTGTTGGACTGTGATGGGAGGTGGTGAGTGGCTCAGTGGCACCGTCGCAGCAGCGGGCTGTTGGCATGCAGTAGACTCCATTTCACCTGAGACCTCTGCCAGGGGAACTGTGGCACGTCCTATACTGGCCCTATAGATTTGAATGGAAATTATAACATTGAAGGAAATATTCAACCAACAGATGAAACACATTGGGCTCTTTCTTCTCATTGAACAACCTGCAGCTATATCATTATTATTATTATTGCACTGAAATGCTACCTCTTTCACACTCCAGACTGCTACAACAAAATAACTTTGTTGAGTGAGTGAAACTGTCACAGATGTTTCTTCTTGAATTTCCCTCGGGATTAATAAAGTATCTACCTACCTACCTACCTACCCTACCTACAGGTAGTTATGTATGACAGATCATGGTTCAGTGTGGTATTCTAAATCCATTGAGGTCTTTAGAACAGCACATTAAGCCACAATTGTCTGATATCTGTGTGCTTTCCACTGTCCTCTTGGGTGAAATCTCACATGTCACATTGTGAAAAGTCCTTTCCAAGGCTTAACAAACTGCAACAATATTGGGACAATGGAGCACAAAAGCAAGGAAAATGTGATTATATGTTAAAACAATCCAATGAGTATTTGGCAATTTCGATGCACGTGACTTCGTTCTGCTTTTAAATCACTCTGCCTCAAATGTTGACTGCTTCTGCTGACAGACCATTAACTGTTCCTTCAGTGTTGTTTCTCCAGTAGCCATTAGGTAGGTGACATCACATGCTAAAGTTAGCTTTGATGCAGAATATGTGAGTGCTACTCCAGAAACATTCAGGTGAGACAATTTCATACTAATGGGTGGAGCAGTAATTGAGTAAAAGCCCACAACGTTTCATCAATGGCTTGCCCACATACCTGCTGTTCCCTGACACTTCAGAGACATCTTTTTGCCTAACTGTTTTACTTGGCAGCTGTGCTAGATCTTAAACATGGGCATAAAGTTGTACTTGCACTTACTTAAGGCTGTAAGTGGGTTCCGGTATGGCAGTTTTATTTGAGAGCATGGCTGTAGGGGAGGGAACAGACATGCTGTTGTCGCTGTCGAGAGACAGGTCGAGGCTGCTGTCGTTCATGTGGCAGAGCCCATCTGTGGACTGCTGTGGAGAACAGGGTGAGATGAGGCAAGTTGGCACAAACTTAGTCAAAACTGACAACACCTATTACCACACAGCCAGGCGGATAAAGACGCGTTTCCAGCAGCATCGCAGACAAACCTTCCTGCGTTTCAGATTAGGCAGCAGCTGGTGAAGCTGTTTCCTCTTCACATGCATGGCTGATAGCTTCATCTCCTGCTCGAACATCTTGCTGCTAATTGCCTGTCGGTACACTGAAACCCAGCACAGAGTGATGGCAACATGGTTAATCAATTTAAAGCAGAGTGCGTATGAGAGAGGACAGCGAAGAAAAGTCCCAACCAGTGTCTGTAAAGGACTGGATGTCAAAGGTCAGATCGATGTTAAGATTCTCAGAGCCTTCCACCTTCTTAAAGACGATCCCTATCACCCACATTGTGCTGAACTCCTCTCTGGAAGAAAGGGATAAGAAAATGTGATTTAATTTCAAGAGTGAGTTTAGTGTACCATGCAACAAATACTGTACATAACAGGTCATCAAAGTGTGGAAATCAAACCATTTCCTCACTTGTCATTGGCCTCCTTCGGACCAGGGAAGGAATGTGGATTAACATGGGCCAAAGTAATGTGGTCGTTTTTCTCCAGACTTCCCACCAGGATTCTGATCTTCGACTCCACTAAGCCAACCCTAATAGGGTAAACAAGGCACCACTGTGATTTGGACAAAAGCACTTCAAACACGTGGAAATGAAATAACTGACCCTTCTGAATAGCCCCGAAACTATTCATAAAAAGAATAAACATTATACTCGACTCTGAGGAAAGGCAGGTCTTCAAATATGTGATTCTTCTCTTCATTAGACTTACCACTCCAGATGCTGCTTTTCTGTTGCTGCACTTGCCACCAACACTATGTAATGCCTTTGAAAATGAGAGACAGAACAATGCAATCTGCAGTCACAAAAGATGCATTTTTATTTTGTTGAATGATCATTTCCATTTGTTGTAAGTTGAGCTTCGGCATACTGCTGTCCTTGCCTGTATCAGTGGAATTTTCTTACAGTGCTAAGTGTCTAGGTTTTACGATGTTTGATTTGTATTGTCCAAATCGATGGCAATGAATCTTTTGTGAAAAATTCAAAAACATTGGTTAACCTAACAGATAATGATGCAACACTCTGTGGCAGGGATATTCATCTAATGTGACCTTGAAAATAATTATCAATAAAGAACAACTGAAACAAGTATATTCAAGGACTTTTTTGGCCACATTTCATAAAAATCCAGAGCTCAGAGCCCATAATGGATTTATTTAAATAATACATGCAATTTACAATGAAACTTTACTGATTAAGTTCTGTGCAGAAAGTATCATTATAAATGAGGGGGCTCTAGATTAGCAATAGTATGTATAACGAGCCTTAAACACTGAAATTACCCATTTGAATGAGTTTGCATCATCAATGATTTGGATATTACTGTTACTCCAAGTGAAAACCCCCATGTTTACCTGACATGCATAACAATCTGAAATCAGTTTAGGTCAACATTCTGTGGTTTCAGTCATCAGGAAAACATTGCATTTTTTGAGTTTCTGTATGAAAAAATACATTAACTGCCCATAAAATCAGGCAGTATCAGAATGCAATCATTTTAAACAAGGAAATGTAATCTATAAAATCAGACTAAAGGAAACGTGGTGCAAATTGTGAACTAAAACATTTTATTGTGATTTCGACACAAAAATGTTACAGTGGGAAAATCAACAAATCTAACAGGAGATATTTGATAACCGAATCTCTTAAGGGAAAAGTAAAAAATGAAGCTAAATAAATAAATAAATAAATAAAATAAATAAATAAATAAAAGACTTAGTTTCTTTTCAGGCCCAAGTGAGGAATGTGACAAAAACGTGCATGAGATTGCACTTAACTGCCAGTGCACACTAATGGTGCCTTATGAATCAAGGAAATTAGAACATTAGATAAACAAAACTTTGTAGAATTTTGAGGAATTTGAAGCTCAGAAGGTTAAACTGACCGAATAAAAACTTTGACGCGAATACCTTATGATCATGTGACGACATGCGCTCAATGAGAATATGAAAATCTTTATTGAAGTGATTAGTTCTCACCAGCTGTTTCCAAAATGATAGGCAGCTTAATACATACTTGTATTTCTGAAAGAAGTTTGGTGCTTCAAACAGTTTGGACCACTCTGCTTTATTCAGCAAAATTTCCTCAGTGACTGCAAGGCCTGTGGAAGAGCAACGGAAAGTCTGTTTAAAGTCCACCTTCTTGTACCCTCCACCTAGAGCTACCATTTCAACGAGAAGTAACTGAACAATATGCTTTTTACACAATTGTTAATTGCAAGACAACGCTAATAATCTGTCATAAAACTTTCTATTTGTTGGATTTAACTGGAGTAAAAACATTAGTGGAAAACCGTACGGGTCTTATGTTTATTTTTCAAATTTGACCTCCAAACACACACTCACGATCATAAATACGTGGTTCCCACTGTCATGGCTTATTCCATGCTTGTGATATCAATTATGATCGTGTCTTTTATCTTGGTTGGTGTCAAACCTTATCTAAATGACTGGCACAGTTTAAGGGGAATGTAGACAAATACACTAAGTCATACTTAAAGAGTAAAAGGTAAATCGCAGTGCACAATAACAGTCCTTTGGTTGTGCCTCGGTTGGGAGACATGAAAACTGTCAAAGCTGATATATGATCTGCAATCATTTTCTGAACAGACCCTGTTTGAACTCATCCACCATGACTGCACGAGTGGAGGAAGACACGTTGTACGTTGAGTTCTGCTGTGGGTACGCTGGAGTGATAATTGGCATGAGATGGTAACGGTCACTTGGGGTAACCTGCACAAAAAAAAAAAAAAACCCCAAACACATTACAAACAAAAATTATAGGTGGGCCATAATGTTATCGTACTATAATGACAGTACGTAGGTAAGTGACCTTCCACACTTTAAGATTTTGCAGCCAAGTTCCTCCTTCATGGCACATGTGCTACTCAGTGTAGATAAAAAACAATGTCAGATTACAAAGTTGTTAATTTACCCTTGGGTCCCACACAGGAAGGTTTAGATTGCAGTCCTCTGGTTGCTTAAGCAAAACTGGATTTGGCCATTCCCTGAAGGAAGAGATTCAACACAGCCAGTCAGTGGTCTTTTCTGAGGTGTATACTATTTTCACCTCCTCTCGTGACCAAACCATGTCAATCTTGCCTCTCTGACCTCATATATAAATTGGCTGACCTTAGTTGTTTCTCTGATGTGCTCATCTCTAATCATTTCCAAACTAACTCCTCCAAACGAGAACCTCAGTGTCTTAATTTGGTGGGGAGGTAGTGGCTCATTCTGTGAAGTAGGGGTGGGTAAAAATATTGTTTGATAGATGCATCGAAATTATCCTTCCTTCGATTCAAAATCGACTCAGCAATTCTTCTGAATCGATTCATCTCCTGGCCAGCGGGAACGCTTTGCGCAACATCTTCTAAATCGCGTTTTATTGACGGAAGCTACAAGCGGCGTAAAAAGATCAGATGGTTAGACTCACTTTCAGTTCCCATACAAATCAAGAACACACAAACAAAAACAAAAGTAAGGTAGTGCGTGACTTGTACCAGGCAGAGTTTAAATACAAGAGCAACACGACGAAGTTGGGGAACCACTTAAACTGACACTGTGCCGATGCTCTACAACAGGGGTGCCCACACTTTTTGGGCTTGCGAGCTTCTTTTAAAATGGCCAAGCCAGAGAGATCTACCTCCCCAAAAATAAAATAAATATCTTTAAAATGTATTTCCTGTTTTGCACACCCTCCAAGTAATAACGCACAACTGGTCTGTGTCACTCACGTCTATAGATGCGTCCAGCTGTCCAATTACTGTGAGAACACTGCAGTGAGAAACCTGCGGTGTCTGTCCAAAGCTGCTGGGTCAGATCCTACTGTAACTGTACCTCTTGACAGCTCAACAGTTTTGATCGAAGATAATATTTATGCCTTGTTTTTCCGTTTCAAAGTAGTTCCTTCACCTTTCTCTTTCTTAACTCACTTTGTGGTGGGAAGTTATTTGATGGGAGGCGATTATGGACAGATCGAAAATGCCGCACATCTCCACATCTTCCCTCTTTGGTACTACCACGGTAGACTGACAGATGAGGCAAACGCACTTTGAAAATGACAAAGTGAAAAACCTCCTAACATTCCACATGACAGTGACTTGTTTTTGGCTTCTTACTTTGTCTTGGGAAACACTAATTTTTATACCCTTTCTTTAGTTTAAGAGGAAAAAATGAGGGGCAAAAATTGCATAGTGACCTAAGTGCCATCCTTTTTTTTTTTCCAACACTGCTATGCTATCTACTCACACTACCTTTGTGATAGGTAGATCGCGATCGACGTAATGGGCATCCCTGCTCTACAACGACCCGCAGGTAAAACGGTTGATCTGAGACAGACCCAACTCGACAAGGCCTTTGTCTGCAAACTACTGCTAAGCTCTGTCCATGCTCACAAGATAACAGTGTCCGTGGCCGTCGTCATTTGCAAAGACCTTCGACCCTACAGTGTCGTAGAAAATCGAGGTTTTAAGAAGATGTTACAGACTGTTGTACCACGTAACGCAATACCAACTCGAAACCACATGATGGTGAGGTATAGCACAATGTGCAAGAGAAAATACATTTTATCTTAGTTGGACATGCACTGTGCTTTTTCATTTTGACACAGACATGTCAAGTTTTTTAGTTTTGTACGACATATGCACAAGTGAGCTGTTCTAGTGCTGCCTGCTAATGTTTCATTGCTCGAAAGTACTGTGCAGTAAGTAACATACCACATGTGTTATTATGGGTATGAAAATGAATAATTAAAAATCACCAACAGGTGCTATCTATTATTTGTGTATTTCTACTTCTTATTGAATTGAATCTTAACATTTTAATCAATATATAATCAATAATCAAATTGAATCGAAACATTGAGAATTGAAATGAAATCGAATCTTGAGGCTCTTATCAACAGTCGGCCCAAATGTGAGGACTTTGTCTGTGGACTAGGGAATGGCTGGCTCAAGACCCAGCTCAGACCAAAATGTAAACACTGCAGTTGTGCTCTTCAGTAAGGCATCAAACCCTAATCTACTTTAGGCACAAAGCCCACACCCAGCCCACAACTAAAAGACATTACAGTAGATTGCATTACATTGATCAATGATTGTGATGTACGGTATGTAATAATTTGTGTGAGTGTAAATTGTAAACCTTCCATTTGGAAAATAAAAACGGTATGCCGTTCTTTCATTTTCATTTCTGCTGCCTCTAGCTCAGCCTATCGCCTTTAAAGCAGGGCCACTGTCTCCAAACCACACATCATGGCAGGTCTCTTTACCAACTACTCCACCTTCCCTTTCAGTCTACCTGGTATTCTCCTACCACAAAGGGTCTGAGAAATGTGCTTCCACCCATTCTGCCTCAACTTAAACACTATCGCAGTTCCTCTCTTAGAATCCTATTTTATGCTATCTGTGTCCTCAACAACTCTCTCCCTTATCTTCATGGCATGACCTCTGAGGTACAGCAAGGTACAGCCCACCTCTACAGCTACTTAAGCTCTGCACATAATTCTTGCACTCATTCTTACCCTCACTTTCTTTCGACTAATTCCAAGAAATCGCTGCACAACAACCAGTCTTCCATCTGTCCTCATCTCAGAATCTTCCTCCTCATTCAGTAGATCATAAAAATACTCCCCCGATATGTTAAGTACACTGTTAACTGATTAACAGATTTCCATCTCTGTCCTCCATTTCCCTGCACCACACATTGATTCAAACTCTATAATTCTGTTAAGCTGATTGATTCAGGTCCCTCTCCTCACCTTAATTATGAGGAGAGGCTTTTAAGTACGGGTACTCGTCCTGATGCTCCACATCTGTGGCATTTGCTTCCTCTTTCTGGTTAACAAGGTAATCCTACTGCAAACCAACAAATGCCGTGGTGGTAAACTACTATTTTCATTTGTTGAGATACATGTTAATTCAAGATATTATATACACATATACATACTGCACATATACTGTATGAACAAAATGTGTGTGTGTGTGTGTGTGTGTGTGTGTGTGTGTGTGTGTGTGTGTGTCTCACAAACAAGGGACACACATTGTAGATATGGTTATCTTCCGTGGACCTCCTCCTCTACGTACTCTTAACTTGATCCTTGCTATCTCACAATTCTTTTTCCTCTTCAAGTTGACATCCAACTTGTGGGGCATGGCCACTGACAACAAATAAATTCCCCATTCCATTTCAAACACCAGCCTCGTGATCCAACAGTAAGGGGGGCACTAGAACACCGCAATGACTGACCTTGTTAGGTTCATACCAGGTAATCAGGACAACAATGAATTGGCGTTACATATCCAAATACAAATTTCAATATCTATCACATTGCAATAATAACATAACTGACACGACTCACCACTTAGAGAAGACCAAGAAGAATTTGCAAACAAGAGTGGAAGCTGTGGCATTAGGATAGAGCTGACAAGTCCTGGCAACCAGCATGGCCCATGATACACCACCCAAGAAGCCCAAGATGTTGGAATAAATGTTTCGCCCTTGGAGGTTAAACACAGAAAATAAGGATGCGACGACACTATTAATGTCAATCAATTGTTCATCTTTAAAATGAACACCTGGTTGACAGGTTAAGCTCCAGCAAGTGTTCGAAAAAAAGACAAAGGCTTTGCTTGACAATCAAATTTCACCATTACAAATGTTTTTACTTAAATATAGATGCTATGTACAGCAATTCAAAATAGATGTTTCAGTAAAAATACAAGATAACACAGCTGTAGCAGTGTTTCTCTCCGCATACCAATCACAAGGCTACAAGTGCGGCAGACAATATAAGCAAACAAAGTGAACATGTAAACAAAACAGACACAGAAACACAAGCACGAGCTAAAGCAGACAAAAAAGCAGTGATGTGCAATTTTCCTTTGGCTCAGACTAATCCTATTCTGAATGACGGATATTTTGGTGAGAGGTTGGTAACACATTGTTGTCATGTGTGACTATTGTGTAGAGACAACAAGTGCTCCTGTGAAAAGTATTTTTACAACTCTTGCAAACTGTACCACAACTGGCTCTTGATATCCAACTCACGTTTTGCCCACAATTTAATGGCTCTCAAGGTGAGCCTGAAGTTGGCGACATCCGGCACAAGGTGAAGAATCTCATCTGTGACTCTGCAGCCTAAAGAATATTTGAAAGGAGTCAGTTATCACATGTATAATGACATGTAGACACCTTGCAGAATTTGCTAACCATTGAGACTCCTAATGCAGCGAATGTCTAGGTTCTTAAGTAGCACGTCATCCCGTAGATTGAGATTTTCAGGAATGGTAGTTGATGCTAATCGGGCGAAGAGTATGTCAATCTAAACAACACAAAGAAAAAATCTAATTACAAAATGTGATGGCAAAAGAATTAGTTTGCAATTATTGATAAGGCACCTCAATTCCATCAAAGGAAAGTTTGATGACAGGGACAAATGCCTCTTCAACAGCCTAGAAAGACAGAATGAACAGCTTAATACAGTACATCATTTGAACAAAACATGGAAATCTGCCAGTGAGTGATCAAAATGCCAGTGACTCACCCTTAAGTCTTTAACCTCCTCTTTCTCCTTCAGCCTCTCATAGAAAGAGGAGAAGAAATCACTTCGCTCTACATGTCGAGGAGCAACACAAAGTGCATCAATATCAGCACCTGCAAAAACATCCACACGAACATGAGTGACGCAATATTTCAAGATTGACTCACAAGCATTGACCGGCAGTAAATGTCAACTTTCTCTCTGATATGGAGTCGGCAAATGGAAGAACTAAGGCAGTCTCCATAAAGATAAGAAACCTACATAATTGTGTCCAAAGAGACATTGCATTCATTAAAAGAAAATTTCAATCCTTGTTAGTGATAATGTTTTGTTTTGTTTTTCTACTCCACTGAGAACAGTGTTAACGCCATTGCGGCTCCAGTAGAGCCAGTACCCTAAAAATTGATCATATTTAGTAGTCAAGTAGGAAACATTTGAATCATGCAACATTAAGATAGTTTTAATACCTTTTGTGTGAACACCCAACCTATAGGAGCCAAATGTGAAGATCTTGCCTCCGACCGTTTCTGTTAGCGATGGAGGTAAATTCTGAAACAAAGTGAGACGTATGAGACACATCAAGTGAGACATTTGTACACAATTCAACGTCTATGTGCCTGCTTGTTTCTGCAGACATACCCTACTAGATCAATAGACTTAAGAGTATGAGCTACCTTTTGTTCACTTATTTCTTTTATCCACTCCTTCACCAGTGTATTCAATTTCCCCAGCACCATAATTCTGCAAATATATGAAACATTGCTGTATTATTTTGTCATTAAAAAAAAACTCAAAATGTAGGAAAGCAATAATTACAGTGAGACAATGTAAACACTTTCTACATCAGTCAAATTTGTTCATAAGATCCTTAGTCAGTCAAAGGGGGCTATTGCACTAAATCAAATCTATTATTTGAGTAGCAGATTTGATTTTCATTCTTCTTAGTTTTCCCTGTGACTTCTTAACCATTGCCTTTTTCAGTTACACCTACGATGTTTCTGGGCCGTTCCATTTGTAACTACACTAACAATGTGCGCTCTGGTGCTTGTTTTCTTGATAGACACTCTCTGTGTCACAGGACATGTCTTTACCACCAGACCTCTGTTGATTGTGTTAAGACTGAAATGCAATCACTGTGGAGATTTGGAGAAAAAGTTGGAGAGCATGGTGAAGGGTTAAGAGGGGAAGGCTCTACAAGCCTCTTTATCACCTCCATTGTCATTGTTGAAATAGGAACCAGGGCTTACATGATAAACAAGTCTACAGCGGTGACGACAGGTCTTTGTTACTGTCGTTTAATATGCTTAAAAGACACCTGACAGCAACAGAATATTCCAATCAACATCTTCATCAATTGAACACTGCCAGGGGTGAGAGCTACAGTATGTAGACAAAGGAGGAGAGACAAGTGCTGCTTTAACATCCAAAGACAAATTATGCAGGTAGAGTACAGAGCTGCTGGCCTTGGCTTGAGACAATATTATAATTCCACTGGGTTTTCCCAGTGTTACGTTACATCATTGCCCATCTCCTGACGCAACACACAGGTGTTCTTCAGACAGTTATCCTGACTGCCTGTAATAAAGATGAATTAAGACGCATTTGTGCAGGTTTTGTCTTTACACACTTTTATTGGTTGAGCCTTCTTTACATTTCCTATGCTGGAAAATGAATAACAATTTCCATTTGGGAACAATTGAGTAATTTTAATTCTTAAGGACAGGGACACACACAGAGTTGCAATTTAGGCATGTCTGATAACGTGAAAATAACAAAATAAAACAATTTCTGGAAAATGTACCTGTGCTGTAACTGAAGGTCCTCTTCGAACACATCATAAGGTTTCAATGCTTCAGTCAATTTTTGAGTCTGGATCAGGTCTGCTTCTTTTGGTGGAGCCAAGCTGATGGGAGACGTGATCCCATAGTGCTTAGGACTGTACACGGCTGCTGGAGCCTGGCCGGTTAGTCGACTGAAAGTTGAGAATTGACAGAGTATTAACCCAGTTTATTTGATCACTGCCAAACGCGCAGTTAGGTCATCAAGACGCAGGTGTTGCGTGTTATTGTGCATCTTACAGGCATTTGACCATATTTAGTTGGAATATTGGTGATGGTCGACGATCGAAACAACATAACTTGTGGCTTTTTAAAGAATGACTTCTTGCACTGGTGGCAGCTGGCAGGGCTGCAACTTAGTGATAGGGAGTTGTTTCGTAGTAATAGTCATTTCCGACGCATCACACTGGAGTGGGCCAGTTACTGAAATTTACAATCGAATGTACCAACTGCTGAGGTTTTTTTAACCGGTGTCAGTGGAGAACATGTTTGCTAACACGCCAGTTAGCTCAGATTGCGCGAGCACTATGTAACGCAAAGGCCCACTTCCCAGATTCACCTTTGTATTCTGAAAAAGAGCGAAACAATTGTACTTACAACGGCATGGCGGTGGAATTTAACCATTTAGGCTATTTCTGATCACCATCGCCCTCTCCGTCCCCAAAAAACGCAAACGTTTTCCACCGTTACACACTCGGATAAGAGGGCTCCTTTTTCTTCACCAAACATGGCGCGCGTGTCGCTTGGATTGTGTCGTCACGTCCCGATTGAAACCAATCAGAGAACACAGCAACCAGACACAGGGTTTGTTTGGGTTTTAGTGCTGCGTTCAAATGCAGATGGTCTAACGCAGTTAAATACCCATGTATTTGGGATTGCGATCGAAAAGCTGGGACTACTGCATGTTTTACAAAGTTCAAAATGCATGTTTGATACGTATTCATCGTTGCAGTTCCTAGATAGCTGATTGTGCAAACTTATTTAGAGATGGGTTCTCAGAAATGCTCATACTGGGATGTTTGGATGAAAGTCATCGCGAAAAATACACGCGCGTCACATCTTGGAAGCCACAAAGATACCATCGCCCACCTGGTTCCAGACGTTGACACGAAAAACTATATTTCAAAATTTGGTTGACGTTAACAACGATGTGTGTGCTACTGTGGTGTGTTTTACGAGGTTGTCTTACATAACCTGAATGCAGCATGAAGGGTAATGAATTGAAGAGCGAGAAGGACGAAACGACAAAATGGACATCTATCAAATATAGCCCGGTACGTCAAATGAATTTTGGTGCGTTGTCAAAGCGTTGCTACAGTTAACATATCATGGGTCAACCAGCTACAAACAATGCATGTTCGCTGGTGTTGCTGGTTTGAACGGGTGCTAGCTTGTCAACAGAGCTTGGATGGCAACCTAGATACATTTACAAACCTTACTAGGCAACTAGATTTTGTATACGTGTTTTTTTCGCTCCCTTCTCCATGCGAATGACTCTGCAGATGAATTTTTCTGAAATATATTCGTCTACCTTGTAACCAGGTAGATATAACCTCAATTCTAAAGATGTTATTTGATTGTTAGGTTTGTTATGCCTTTGGGTATTACATGATTCGAAGGATCCGATGCTTCCGTGTGAATAGTGATAGAGAGAAATATATATTTAGGCATAGTGGTTGGTTAAACAACGGCCAGAGGTCGTCGCTGTGATACACACAAGCAATCCGTTTCTGTTGGCGGTTGGTATGCTGTTGGAATGAGTAGGTAATCAGTCATTACTAAGTAGTCAACTCAACTTCAGCGTTACTACCAATGACTAACTATTGATTAAGACATGTCCATTGCCCCCGAAGCTGGAATGATGTCACTTTGTCTATGTTTTGACATCACTATCTTTTATTTATGTAGCTGTAGTGTCTGAGGGGTCCAAGGTGAGGGCTAAAAGTTGGGACCATGGAGGCTCGCTTCGGCAACATTGTATTCAGCTCCATGTTTGACTCTGGGAATCTGGCACGTGTTGAGAAGGTGGAGAAGAACTCCAGCTCTCCTGCAGACACACCAGTAACTGGCTGTGCTCCTGTTGGGATAAATTCTACACCTGATTATGAGTTCAATGTATGGACCCAGCCAGACTGTGCTGGGACGGAACATGAGAATGGAAACAGGTAAGTCCCTGTCCTTCTTTGATGGAGATTGCAATTTTTTTCAAATTTCAAGACTGACAATTGGTGATTTGTTTTTGGTGAATTGTTAATCCGTGGTCATAAAATGTTTTTGTTGTCAGATCCTGGTTTTACTTCAGTGTACGGGGTGCAATGCCAGGAAAAATACTCAAAATCAATATTGTGAATATGAACAAACAGAGCAAACTCTATAGTCAGGGCATGTCCCCTCTTGTACGCACACTACCTGGCAAAATCCGCTGGGAGAGGATCCGCGATCGACCAACATTTGAGGTAAGCAAAAACACAGAGAGATGTTGCAGAATACCATTAGCACGATATGTAGTCATCAGTTGCTATCACCATAGCAATTTTTGACAATTGTTGATGTATACATCATTGTATAACATTGTTTATTTTATGTTGTTTTGTTGCTGTGGTTGGTTTTATGGCACTGTTGGACTTTGCTTTGCTCAAAGATTCACTTAAGGTGAAATCCTAGATACTGCATTTCAGGATTCACATCAGTGAATACTAATTTCATAATTTGAAGAAATGAGAATGTTGTATCGTCAACATTAAGTTGTATTCATATTGGTGATTCGCTGAAGAAGCCCAAATGTCACAAAGGCTGTTAGTATCGCCATCTACTATCGTCAAGTGTGAAGAATTATATATCAGTCATTTAAAAACATCTCTCGCCCAACAATTCTACAAACCAAATGTTCAACCTCACAACCATTATTTACTTGTCTTATTACTTATTGTACAGTGTTGTGCAACGATTAAAAACATGTTGTGGCTGTAATGACAAGATTAATCTGATGGTTAGTCATGATAAACTGCATTGTTACATAGAAAATATAACAATGAATTCAAAAGTGGTATCTTGCACTTTTATTTTGAATGGACAACAAAAGTGCAATGAGGTTTGGTTTGCAAACCCTCATGATTGCAGTGTTTCCTTTCACACCCGCAGCAAAATATTTCTTGAAATTTTAACTAAATCGATGCAATCAAATGAATGCATGTAGTATAATGCATGTAGTATGATGGTGCTAATCAATTGTTGCGTTGACTTGCTCAGTCCTGACATTATTTGATAATGTTTATCAGTCTTTTGAACATATTATATTTTTTCTTATTTGTACATATCACACAGACAGACATGTAGGGACTTGGGTAGTTCATCAGTGAAATACAAGAATCAAAAAGTGAGTCAACCAAGCTATTAATTAAGGCTTTACGATGCTCAAATTCGCTAATTATTTCAAAGAGAGATTAGGTTTGTATATCCAGTAACATACAACCTATTGCATTGCTATCTATAATTCAAGGGTATGATCTAAGAAATATGCCCAATCTTAAAACTTAAATGTTCAGTGAAACGCTAAGTTTCAGTGTTTCTTTTGTGGCTGGATATCTGAATTCCAAACTGTGGTAATTAATAATCTGATGCACACCTGTCTCTCGTTAACTTGTAGCCACCAGATGTTATTTTGACGCATCTCAGCCAAGACACTTCTTCAGTTTGGATCTCAGACAATCAGCTTGTTAGGCGTCATTGGCAGGACAATGTGTCTTGTGCTGGACGAGACAACTGTGGATGTTGCAAACTGCAGTACAGAGTTCTGAACTGAATAATAGACAATCAGGGGTGTTGATGACTTTTGACAGCTGTCAGTACATTCCACCATATATCACGTTGGCATCAGATCAGTGGCTAGAAGTTAGTGTCTCTGTTCTGAACTTCAGAGGTCATTTGGTTTCCATTACTTAAGAAAGATCTTAAAGAATCCAAACCAAATTAAAAAACTGTGATTACTTTACTGGACGACTCAGGGCATATTTCTCCCTTTTGTTACCTTTCAGATAGTCGATAATCAATTCATCCTATCCTTCACTCACCGGGTATTGGAAGCGCGTGGGGCCACCACCTACTTCTCCTTCTGCTACCCGTTCTCCTACAGCGAGTGCCAGGAGATGCTACAGCAGCTGGATAATAACTATCCCAGTGCTGCTCAATTCAGTTGTAGCAGGTAAAAGCCAGTGTGCACGCGCACACACAGACACACATATGCAAACGCACCCAGACCCACACCCACACTTACACCTATTACACCTACACCCTGTTTTTTTTTTGTTGTTATTGACATATTCATTGCGATTTCTCAATCACTTTCCAAAATTGATCTTATCAGTCAGCTATTCTCTCCCCTGTAGTGCACCTGGTGCTGTGTATTACCACAGGGAGCTGCTATGTCACTCTCTAGATGGTAACAGAGTGGACCTGCTGACTGTGACCAACTGCAGTGGGATGCAGGAGGAGAGGGAGCCCAGGCTCCCGAAGCTGTTTCCAGACATGAATACTCCAAGGCCACACCGCTTCCCTGGCAAAAGGGTACCACGAACAGACAATTGGTGTTCTTGTTTTGACAACCTCACCTATGGTGTCCATGTTTCTGAACCCCCCCTCTTGGTATTATCTACCTGCATATGTGTGCAGGTGTTCTTCCTCAGCAGCAGAGTTCACCCTGGGGAGACTCCCTCGTCCTTCGTGTTCAATGGTTTTCTTAATTTCATTCTAAGAAAAGATGACCCGCGTGCTCACGCCCTGCGCAACATGTTTGTTTTCAAACTGATTCCCATGCTGAACCCAGACGGGGTCGTGCGTGGACATTACAGGTGAGACTTCTTTCACACCTGTAGCATTCTCAGAGGCGCCTTCTAACATTGCTTTCACACCGCGGGCAAGAGTAACCAAAATCATTTTTGCCGATGCGACACCCTTCTCGATACTTTTAACCAGATAACCCCCAAAAAATGTTTTCAAATGCAATGCAAGGAACTTTCTTGAAAAAAGATATATTGAATATATTTTCACATTCAATATTTTCAATGACCACAGTCTGAGCTGACATATTACACATCATGTGACCTTTGCACGAAACAACATCAAAATACACACATGCTGACCTACGTAGGGTCCTAATTTACTGTACTTCCTTAAACACAGCATGCCACCGCATAAAATAAAAATGTTGGACTAATGGTTAAATCAACTACAATATCTCACCAAGTTATTGTTTTGAATTATGTATGTTTTGCAGGACTGATTCCAGAGGTGTCAACTTGAATAGACAATATCTGAACCCTAGTCCGCAACTGCACCCAGCCATCTACGGGGCCAAATCGCTATTGCTCTACCACAACAAACACAACCGCATGCTCCACACATTGTCCAGTGTGCACCACAACAGCCCAGCACCCTCACAGACTGTGCCTCTCAACGCCAAGCAGCAGCCGGTCTCTCCGCTCACTGCCCTTGAAGTCAGTTTTAACCAACGAAACTCAGAGAAGGACGCGTGCGCTGCCACAAAGGATGAGTTGGACAACACAGGGGCTTGTGAGGGGGATCACAATAGCAAGTCAACCTCTTCGGAAATTGTGGCATCAGTTACTGCAGAGCAAATGGACGAGGAGAAGCCTGTGCCTCCCCACGAAGGGGGTGTGGCATATTATGTGGACTTACATGGCCACGCCTCCAAACGGGGATGCTTCATGTATGGAAATAACCTTCCTGACGAGAGTCAGCAGGTGAGGATTTTAACTTTCACTTTTCACTTAACCTAGTGAATTGCCTTGTCACAATTAGTCTGTCTCATAACATTAAACATAGATTCTTCTTCCTCTTCCTGTGGCTGCTCCCGTCAGCGATTGCCGCAGAAGATCGTCCTTCTCCGCCTCCCTCTATCCCTCATGTCTTCCATAGCTACATAACCTTCCCTGCTAACTTCTGTGGCATCTACCTGCCACTACACCGTGCATCTTCATCTTCAACAACCTTTGTCCAATACTGTATAGCTTCTTGCTCGAACCATCTCAACCTTACCTTTATCCCTACATCTCTAAACTGTTTTCCTCAGATGTGCTCAATTCAAATCCTATCCAGCCTGTTTACGCCCAACGAAAACCTCATCTGCCATGTCTTTATCAGCTACCTGTTGTTGAGACAAAGCCTTTACCCACTGAACATAGCAGATTGTCAATGTTAATTACCACTTTTACACCTGACTTGTCTTTCCCACAGGTAGAGAATATGCTGTATCCTAAGCTGATTGCCGTGAACTCAGCCCACTTTGATTTCCTGGGCTGTAACTTCTCTGAGAAAAATATGTATGCAAGAGACAAGAGGGACGGCCAGTCGAAAGAGGGCAGCGGACGAGTGGCTGTACACAAAGCTATTGGGCTGCTACACAGGTCTGTATTCAAGAGGCGTGCTGCTAATTATTTTACTTATCTAACATAATGAAATCACAAGTAGTCATGCATTAATTTGTAACTTGGTTCTCTCTAGCTACACATTGGAGTGCAACTACAACACGGGTAGAACAATGAACACTATTCCAGCTGCCTGCCATGACAATGGTCGGGCAACACCACCCCCAACCCCATCATTCCCTCCAAAGTATACCCCGGAAATATTTGAACAGGTAGAGAAATTAGCATTGGTTGCCGTAGTTTCATCTCCTTTTGCAGTGTTTTTATTTTATTATTTATTTTTATTGAATTTGAATGTCTTTTAGGTGGGGCGTGCTGTGGCCATTGCAGCTCTTGATATGGCTGAGTGCAACCCATGGCCACGTCTGGTCCTGTCTGAACACAGCTGCGTGACGAACCTCCGAGCCTGGATACTCAAACACGTCCGCAACACCAAGGGGCTGTCTTCAAACACCCACACTCCTCCACAAATGCACTTTAATGGGAGCAAGGTGTTGCCACCAAAGAGCTTCAGCAAGTGAGAGGTTTTGCTAGAAATTATCCTTTTCTGACCTGATCTCGGTCAGCAGTCCCTCACCACATTCTATCTTGACTGAGTCTTTTTCGTCTTGTACAGTTGCCTATCAGGATCCGCGTCGGAAAACGCCCTCAGCCGGATTCGAAGCAACAGCCACAGTAGCAGCAGCAGCCAGACTCCCTCCCAGAAGATCCACAGCTCCCCAAGTTTCACCTTTGGCTGCCCACCACCACGTTCTACTCACACACAGCACAATGGCACTCACACCAGCATCCGGGGTGGCAACAAGACACTTGGGCCAGTCAGGGGTAAGATGAAATCCCTCTGGAGCCCATTTTTTGCGTAAGGCATTGCTCCAAAATGGCTTTACAATGACCTCGCATTCACTCACCCATGCGCTAATGGCAGGAGCATACCATGCAAGACACCAGCCTGTACATCAGGAGCAGTTAGGGGTTCAGTGCCATGCTCGGAAACACTTCAACAGTCTCTCTCTGACGGGCACAGGATCCAACCAGGAACCCTCTGATCTCTAGATGACCACCCCACTATCCCAGACTGCAGCATCTCCTCTCCATCTGCATGTGTTTGTGGCCTCTCCTCTCCTTGGGTACTATTCCCTCTCCCGCTCTTCCATCGCCTCATGTTTAATCTGAAATTGTCCTCGCCCCCTCTTCACTTTTCTCTTGTCTGTGTCTGGATTGTTTTCTGACGTCCTGTGTCAACATCTGATACTTGATGTATGAGAAATATGAGTGGGAGTGATGCAATCAGACACGTAAAGTATGGAGACTGTGACATAAAACACTTGTAACAAGAGGGAAAAGCGACAACTGTGAAGTATTCTGTTGCATGCATCAAGAGTTGACCACTCAATGTTGTCAAGCTGCAAAATAGATGTTTTGACTACAGAATGCAGACATAGTGGCAATGGGTTTTATGGGTCCTTCAACCATGAGTTGTTAAAATGAATACATAAATTGCAAAGTTTTAGTTGATTAAGACATAACTGCGACCATAATGACACATTAAGTTGTGTTCCAGTTATTGTGTCTCACCAATTTGAACGCTTAGCTTTTCTACAATCTGTGAGCACTTTGATTTGGATTTTGTAATCATCAAATCATTGCCTGATTAAAACCGAGCCGTGCCATGGAAATTTATTCTTCCGTGTAAGATGTTGTTGTCACACAAGGACCTCACCATAGTCAGAGTCAATGATGATGCGACTCATCTCAGGAAACTCAGGAAAGTCTTCATCACTGTCGATGTCATAAACACATCATCTCATCACATGGCCCTCACAGTGTGTTATTGGCTAACCTCAACAGCAACTACACCTATGTGTCCATGCCTCCCACGTCTTAGTTGGTGTCTCCATGTGTATGTGCGTCCCTCTGTAGATCCTAAGCCTCAGGAGAGGAGACAGCCTTCCCACCGCCGCTCCGTCCTGCGTTCTCCTGGCAACAGCCACACACCTTCCTGCCCCCCGCTCTCACCTCCCTCGTCCTCTTCCTCCTCTTCTTCTTCAGTGTGTGCAGCGGGCTCCTGTCCCCTCCCAGCCTCCGTCAGTATAACAGGTCTGTACTCCCTCCAGCCTCCAAGCCTCTCCGCTCTGCTCCCCTCCCTGTAGGCACTCCCCCTGAGTTTCTCACAAGGTTTTGCCACCTGCCTCTGACACCACAACAGCTCACACGCAGGACTTGTTCTTGAATGACTGTGTGTATCCTTTTGAGTCTATGTGGACATTCTGGTCAGTGTGAAATCTGTAGAGATGTGCCATATAAAGTGTGTACATATTTGAAGTGTATAAACTCCACTTGCCTTGCATTCCACATACGTCACAAGT
The DNA here is from genome assembly GCA_900312935.1 of Carapus acus. Taxonomy (NCBI): domain Eukaryota; kingdom Metazoa; phylum Chordata; class Actinopteri; order Ophidiiformes; family Carapidae; genus Carapus; species Carapus acus. The sequence continues at coordinate 43,728 of OMPJ01010239.1, forward strand.
TACAAATGATAATCTTCATCTGTGTGTGTGGGGGTTGTGTGTGCGCTTGTGTGTGCGCATGTGTAGCTAACATTTCATCGGTGCTAGCCATCGTAACTGTCTCCACCTTCTCCTCCTTCCCATGTTTTCATACATCTTTGTTATTCCATGTAACTTGTCCATAGGCAAGACATATCACTTGCTAATATGAGTGGCGTCTCTAATATAAGGCATAGTGGCAGATCTTTTGTCCTGATACAGAAAAGCCTTTAAAAAACATTTCTGTACACATACAAGGAGGGCAACTGGCAATCAGTGGCTGCTTATTTGTGCAAGGACATGAGAGATACTAGTCATACTCTAGATAACAGCTCTCATGTCCGTAGAGGCTCGAAAGTCTTTCACTCATTGTTTGATGATAGTACTGAAATCCAAACCATTCATGCCACAATGAATACACTTCTGTTTTAGTCTAAAGTAATGAGCTTAAAGCATCTATTACCACATGCATATCTGGGACATTTCTCTATCTCTGGCACAATTCCATAGTTGAATACATATTATGGCAGCTTATATTCACCTTAAGTGAGATTCATTAAAGATGGTATTTCACAGGACGAGACTGAACACAAACTGTGGTCGCTGTGCTTTTATAATCTTGTTTTTCGAGTCTTTTTATAATTTAACTTCTATTTATTCGTAAAGGGTTGTGTAAGTTATTGTGTTATGGAGCTCTTTTGCAAAAATTCACTTTGCAATTTATGATGGTGGTGGACACTGATGTGAAGTTGTGAGACATACAGTACATAATTAAGACCACTGCCAGAAACTTCCTGTGAATCTTCAACCGGTGTAACCTTCATGGATGATGAACATTTCTGAATTTTGGGGGATGCAAAAAAGTAGTGCTATTTTTGTTATTTTCAGTTTTCTTTTTATTGAAAATGTGAGAAGAAAAGCTCTTTTTATTTGGATTGTCATTGTATTCATTTGATTAATTGAACTGTCTTCGTATTGTCTGTGATATTCATCAAGCAAATTGATGGCTTTAATTCTATAGATATGTGCATGCTGTCTGTAGTCAACATTCAGTGGTTAATACTTTGCATCAATATCATATGTCTCAGATTGCATATATGGAAGATTTGTGATCAGTGTAAGTTATTTGTCTGTAACTCCTTTTGTATGTTGGCATCATATGTGTGTGCAGAGCCACAAAGTGAGTGGTGCTTTCACACCAGTGACGTTTTAACTGCCTTGAAAGGACCAGAGCTTATTTCATTTGATATTCTGCTTTGTGTGGGCAGGTGTAAAAGCTCACCCGAACACTAGTGCAGATCAAATACTGTAAGCAAACTCTGGTCCACCTGAAAACAAAGGTCTGATCTGAACACTTTTAAATCCAGATGTAACCTCGCTTGGCAGCATGTCGTCTTGCGCCCTCTGTTTCATTACAGTTGCATTTGCATAGTGTATAGATCAACATGCCAGAGACCTTACTAGCCATACTCCTCGTGAAAGAAAAGATTTGGTAAAGAACATCACAATAAGAATAAACAGCACTGTGTCACTTTGGCATTGCTCCATTGTTTACATTAAGTTCTGATTAAGCTAGCTCAAAGAGAGAGACTTCCGTCTTGTGGTTACGTTTTCATCTTTCTCAAACCTAGTTCCTCTGGACACTCTTGGGTGAAATGTGGTCAATGACATGCAAAAGTTTTTTCCCCATTTAGTCGGCTTAGCCTGGGTAGCTGTTAGAGCTCATCCTAACCCTAATGTTGACTAAAGCAAACAGGTAAGCCTGATAAGGGGGGCTTTGGCACACATGCAAGCTAACACTGGTGCTGCCCATTTACATTGAGAGAGATAAATGGAACATCCAATGGTCAAAATACTAGAGAGGAAATGATGTAATACTCTCTTGCATACAAATTTACGAACTGAAATGTGATAAGAAAACATTCAAATCCTTACCAAACAGCAGTCAATGTCAGTGTATGTATGCTCATAAAATTACATAAAAGAAATAATGATGTCTCTTCCTCCATTTGGTACAAGAACAGTTGCAGGGCAGGGCTTGCTTGCAAGCAAAGCGAGACCTTTGTTTTTTGGTGGACTACAGTATGTATATTTGTTTTTATATTTGTTTGACATGGCAGTTGGGGGTTTTTTTCACACCTGCCCAAATGAAGCGGACTATCCCAGGAAACAAGCATCTCTGATGTGAAAGTGCACCAAATGCAGGCTGACTTGTTCAAATGTTGCTTTTTTCTCTGACAATGGAAATGCTCCAGTACAATTCATTTTTAGCCTGTCTACGCTAACTTTACACTAGAAAGGCATAATGTAGAATGACTTGACACTGAAGGATGCAAATGCTGTAGTCAACCTTGAACAACACAAGCCTGGAAGAGTTGAGACATGCTACATGCATTCTACATTATGTTTCCTTTGAGAATCTTGCAATTACCTTCCATGCGGTGCTAACCTTTGCATGGCAGACTGCAGTGCCATGGTTGACTGTAACAACTTCATAACGGCCACGTTCTTGTCCTTCAGTGTTTTACTTTCTTCCTGTGTCTCCTCTGAAATAAAACCTTCACCCTTGCAAAGCAACCACTGTGTCTATCCTCTCCTGACTGATCATTTAATCTTGTATTGTCTCTCTTTTCTGTGTTTTCCTTCTTAAAACATGATTCACCACATGTTTTATTAACTTTGTGATCTCATTACCTATACCTTAATAAAGTTACAAGAGAAATGATATTTCTGGACAAAATGTGGCAAGAATATAGGATGCTGTGTCATAGATCTTAGTCCACTGTGTTTTGGCATTAATGGACCAGGACTTGACTTGTGTTCTCTATTATTTAGTTTAGTTTTTTAGTTAGTTTGCTTGCGTGCTAGCTTGCTTGTTTGTTTGTTTGTTACACTTACTGTAATTTCTGTTTCTTGTCTGTTCAGTGGTCCTAGCAGTTTATACCTGATTGATATCTTCTGTTATTGAATTTGGTTGTCCTTGTATTTGTCCTTTTAACACCCACCCCTC